>JBAMJV010006903.1:0-45239 GCA_037951105.1 Echinarachnius parma | reverse complement strand
ATACTTAAAAACATTTACTTCCCCCTGTTGTTGATGATTATTTTGTTTTAAATGAAAATATACATTCTCATTTAACACATACATGTCATAATATTCATTTGAATTGAACCCTAAAATAGTATTAGCGCATAAGTCAATACGACACCATGGGCCTGATATATGGAATACTTTGCCTGAATTTATAAAACAAATTACCTTTCTAAATTTATATAAAAGAAGGATAAAAGATATTGTGCTGAATCAATATTTAAAATAAAAAAGTTAATATATATATGTTTCATTCCCTATATAATGTTATAATGGCAGTGAACTTGCGTTTTTGTAATTCAATGATATTTTGTATAATTTAACCCCTTACCTACGGGAACCGGGAAGGCTATGTACAAAGTCAATGGGGATTTCAAAATCTCGTAGGGAACGGGTTAATAAGTAATTTGTTAGATAATTCACATATTTTTGTATATATTAGTATATGGTTTTCAAGGGCTAGCGTGTACTTTAATTATTTTCACTTCCACCCCTTCCTTCTCCTTTCTTTTATTTTCTTTCTCCCTATCCCATATGTCATAGTTTGTATACATATTTAAGCTTACATTAAATTTTCTTTGGGGTGTCACGCTATCAAGCTTGCAGCTTATTGTGACTTCCCATGCAACTCTCCTACTACTGTATAATATTATGTTGATTAGTTATTCTTTATTTACTTATTTTGTATACAATTGTTTTATGTAATCAAGCATAATTGTGATATTCATGACTTGTTTAAAACATCACTTTATTAGGCGAATTTCGCAAAAATAAAAGAAAATACATCTCCCAGGACACTGGCATATAAGTGCCAGCGCGGGGCAGTAAAATAGAATAATGTACAATACAAAATGCATTACCAAAATATATTTAAAACTAAATTAAGTAGCTAACTAACATTTAAATTAAATTATTTAGAATTATATTTCATAACAACATTGTATAAATTTGAATAAATAATTCAGCGTAAATGCAGGTAAGTGTAATGGAAAGTAAAATATAATAGCTTTTAAAGTAATTAATATCAAAATGGAATAATTTAAAGTAATAATTCAAATAGTCAATAGCTCCAGACAATAGTAATAATAGTTTAAGTGCAATAACAAATACAATGTGGCTAACAGTGTGGTCTGGACGTTCACTAGAATTATATTTCATAACAACATAGTATAATTTGAATAAATAATTCAGCGTAAATGCAGGTAAGTGTAATAGAAGGTAAAATATAATAGCTTTTAATTTAATTGATATCAAAATGGAATAATGTAAAGTAATACATGTTTATCAAATAGTCAATAGCTCCAAATAATAGTATAATAGTTTGAGTGCAATAGCAAGTACAAATGTGGCTAACAGTGTGGTCTGGACCTTCACTAGCAGACCAGTATTATGTTGTTAAATAATTGTTTTTGTATTTATGTTAAGTTTTGATAAAAGTTGCAAAATAAATGTTATGAAAATGAAATGAAAATTGAAACGTCCAAAGCCAGCAATACATGTGAAAATATTAGTATACTTGTGTTTTCTGAACTACCATGGTAATTTTATAACCAAACGTAAACAATTATTAATACAAGCACATTCACAACACTACTAAAAAGTGTAGTGGTTTCGGTCATGATTATAAATTATCACATCATTAGAACTCACCTGTTTTTCTAATACTCAATAAAAGGTAGCAGTACATCACTTTCAAAATTAGGTTGCATGGATTCATGTTGATTAATGTATTTAGATTCTGATCCACCTGAAGAAATTCTCACAACTAATTCACAGGGTACGTAGGCAATACTCAGATAGGAAGGATCGTCGACTGTTTTGCTAGAATCCTGGAAGATGATATCACACTCTTGCTTATCACTACATGTATCTTTTTTGAAATGACAATAATGGAGAACATACAGGGAGAACCCAATCGTAAGCAGTATAAGGAAATAAGAATCAGCTGAAATGGGACTGAATTATGAACCCACAGTGAGGCGTCATTCATGCTGATAAACTTATATTTATAATTGTGTAAATAAATGTAAGTACAACGCACATTAATGTGCAGTATACGCGATGTGAGATACGAATCAACTCCTTTTGTGTTTAATTTAGGGGATTTCGGTAGGGAAATTTTGTTTGATAAGAAAACTAATTTGTCAAATCATAAATTGCAGTTATACTTGCCAACAAAACGAAACAAACTAACCATCTTTAGTTTATTAATCTTCGGTATTAATTGTTCTATAAAGGGAGTGGGGACAATAAAAACTCTTCGTAAATAAACAGCGGTCCTATAAAGCAAAGTCTGTTTGATTTAAGACAAAATCAGTGCATATATATTTAAACGATGACTTATATAAATCATGCCATGAGGGATTTTAGGGGCAAATTGTCTTTGACTTTTTTGTTTTACGATTTGCCCTACCGCCTTTATTTAATAAATAAGACAAAATATCGAAGACATCTACTATGTTGGTATTTAAACAACTTAACTTAAGAAGAAAATCGAAATCGAATGTTTAACGACAATATGACAAAAGTTAGCAACTTCAGAATGATTATTTTCGTCCTTCTTCTCCTTGAATAAGTAGCAATTTAGTATTAAATTTATAATTAAACATTGGTTTTCACTACATATGTTCTTTAGACCATTTGGAATAATATTCAACAAATACATTTGGAAGAGCCAGGTTCTTCCTTATGTTTTCCATAGTTTTTTTATAATTTCTTATTTTTTTTTTTTTCTTATTTCTTATTTCGTATTTCTTATTTTTTTTGTACTTATCTATTTTATTGTTTTGGTTGTTTGTTTTATTTTATTATAAACAAGACCAAATAACCAATCAGTATCTCTTTTTACGAAAACTGATATTTCCATATGTTTTGTACACAAATCACGAAATTGAGCGATTTTCAGGCTGACATGCAATAAACAAAAGGTCACGTGACTTCGTAACAGTAGGTCCGATTTTCAAAAAGTTTGTTTTAAAAGATGCGCAAGACCCAACAGAAAAAGTCACCAAGCAGTGGGGCGTCATCTTTACGCGTTTCGGAGCAATAACAAAAATCGCGGGGGGGGGGGGGCATAATGCCCCCCCCCCCCCTCCATGATTACACAATCATTACGAATGGGGCATCAGTGTAAAGGGGAATAAATAGGCTTTCCATACAGTGATACCTCACTTATGTAGGATAATAGAGTAACAAGATAGGTAGGAAGTCTAGCGGTTATATATTGCAACTAATTGCGCTTAACTACTAAAGCAGATTCTGCTTGTGAAGCTGAAGAGCCTCGCAAGGTGAAACAACCTGTATAACTAGATATTTATATGCACGCACAAACTTGGATTGCGGAACTTATTTTGTCAAAATGAGGGGTTTATGAATACCCCACAAATGCGCCTGTATCAAAGTACATTTTACTCCAACTGACGCATTAGTTGATGCAAAGATAAGAAACCCATGACTAATGCAGATTGTACCGTGGTGATGGATTTTGAAAGGAACGGATTTTTTTTGGTTGGTACTTGATACAAACTTATAGATTTAATTTCACCATTTGCTTCGAGCCTCTGTGTTACATAAGTCGTTCTATATATATTTATGTTATAATGGCAATGATTATTAATAATAAATTCACTACTACAACAATAACTACTACTACAACTACAACTACTATTATTACTACTACTACTACTACTACTACTACTACTACTACTACTACTACTACTATTACTACTACTACTACTAGTAGTAGTATTACTACTACTACTACTACTACTTATGCACTTATCAATTTTATGACGCACCTCATGACCCCCGGGAATGGTGCGTCATGGTTGGGTCATTTACCAAAACATTTGTTTACGCAGGTACCGTCAAGTCAACCTTTGGTCTATCACATCATGACGAAATAGGTATAACTAAATATTTATATGCACGCACAATCTTGGATTGCGGAACTTATTTTGTCAAAGTGAGGGGTGTATGAATACCGTACAAATGCGCCTGAATCAAAGTACATTTGACTCCAACTGACGCCATTAGTTGATGCAAAGAAAAATAACCCATGACTTATGCAGATCGTACAGTGTTGATGGATTGGTTTTTGTTATTTTTTATTTTGCTACTTGTTTCAAACTTTTAGATTTAATTTCACCATTTGCTTCTCTATTACTACAACTACTACTACTGCTTCTACTAATATTACTACTACTACCATACTACTACTATTACTAATGTTGCTAATGTTATTTTTTATAATGGAAAGTACTTAAATGGCAATTCGGCTATTACATGTATTACATGCAAAATGAATAATATCATTTTATAACAATAATGAAATAAAGACAAACATTGAACAACTTTCGCCGCACACTAGTAGGCCTACATTTATTTGTAGAAAAAATGTTGACACCGTTTCTGTGCATAACATAATGTGCAAGAAACTATAATTATTATTCTGAAAGTATTAACAAAACAAATTTCCAGCATGTTAGTTATATTAGATAGTATTGAATACTATATTTGCACCAAACAATTAAATGAACATTCGAAATTCATGTTTTCCACTCTAAGTAAGACAAGACTATCATAATGTAGTCAATCTTTAACAAAATATTCATTGAAAACAACCCTTCTGATCATTATATAAAATAATTTTAAATAACTGATATGGTACAAAAAGAAATGTTACACATTTTATCTTTGGCAAATCTATAATGGTTGTTGACTTATTTAGAACAAAAACGAAAGAAGGTATGCTCATTCAGTTATCAGGTAATAACCAATCAAATACTTGATCCAGCAAAGTATAATTTACAAGACAGATCAAACCAAGCTCCATAATATACATGTATCTACATGTTTCGTGTATATACTTAACAGCTTAATATAAAGCATCCTCTAAGTTAGAAATAATATAAACTGTATACCATTCTACGTAATCATGCAACATATTAACTCAATGAATATAAATACAAATTTATAGATTGAAATCCAATAAACAATGAGCAAAGATTTATCTTCGGTCAGACTAAAACCGGCATTTTCCGAACGGCCACTTGCGTTGCTCTACACAGCTGAGCTTATAAGGGCCTTTATTATACGAGGTTATTACCCAAATCCCTTTTCTAAAGTCAAAAAATATAAGCCTGGCACACCCCGTGAGAAGAGATTAACTTATTAGAGAAATGGCGACTGATTACATACAGGGATACAGCCATTAACAAAATAAAAGACAAGTCCGTTTAACATATAACAGGGGCCGCGGAAAGGTTCTGAAAGTGGAGGGGGGGGGCTGACCACATTTGAATTGTTATAATAATTGTTATTTTATTCTTATGTATTTCTTTGTTTTAAGCCAAAAAAGTGGGGGGCTGCAGCCCCCCCCCCCCCCCCCCCCCACCCAGCCCCCCGGTTCCGCGGCCCCTGTATAACATGAACCATATACGGTACAAATACATGTATCTTTAAAAATATAAATAAAATATTCTTAAAAACTTATACCTAGGCTATATGGAAATTAATGCTCAACATTACTTCATAATGATAATGATTGGTTCAACCTGTAATTTTGTTCAATTCGTTCACCTTACATTATAATTAGTTTTTATTTACAAGCTTGTTTTTATCCCATCGAGAAAAAGATTGGAATTGAATTGCATTGAAATTGAAATTTAATGCAATATATTTTGTATAAGATTGCTTAATATCATCCTTTCACAATGAATCAACCGCTCGTTTTAGCATAACAAAAACCCATTCATCGATTTTACATTTAACATTACACTATAAAACAAACTAATCTAGAGCCAGCTAGATTTTAAAGGCAATTATAATCATGTATATTTTAAAATGCACTTATTGTAATGACTGAATCTACGTTTAAACCGTTTTGGTTTAAAGGGATCTAGAAACATTGTCCAAATACTAAAAATCCAATTGGAATTATAACGGTTTTCATTACGTTTCACTAAGTTAGCCGTGATCTCCATCACGGTGGAAATCAACTCAACCATTTTAATAGCTTTCGTCAACATTCCATGCCCTGTTAACTGCCCCCCCCCCCCCCCCCCCCGAGACCTAGTGGTATTATAGAGATAATCTCCTCCGGTTACACGCAGTAAACCGATAAGAACGGTGTAAACGGTGATAAAATTCTACTAGAGGCACGAATCTCTCAACCTCTCCTCAGGCCCGAGAAGCGGTTATTTTCTAACTTGGGTGAAACGTAATGTCTCGGTCGTAACCGTCTACAAATTCAGTGCAATAAGTTACTTTGTACTTTTGCTCATTACTCGGCCATAACGTCCACTTAACTTAATTTTGTTTATACAATACCCAGTGGACATATCAGATAACAAAAATATACATTCTATCAATCATTTGTCACTTTTTGAACATGTCAATAAAGTTCCTAGATCCCTTTAACATCACCCTTTTAAACAAATTCACTCTGAATATAATATAATGTATATAAACAAGCATGTATGTGACTACACATTTAGTTAGTGAGACTCAGACTAACAACAAATTAGATCAGACTTATAATATAACCATGATTCGTTTCTAGCATGACCTTTCTTTCTTAGGTGTAATCTTAAAGGGATAGTTGAGTGTTGGTCAAACTGAATTTTAGTAACCAAAACCATTACGAACTCCACCATGCTCGAAAGGTATAACAATTACAAACGACTAAGTAAAAAGCTTGTTATCATTAAAAAAAAGAATCGTTAAAACACAAGCCGGTGCTTTCTAAAAACGCATTGATTTCAACCATTTTGTATAAAATAAATTGTGCATGTGATGTTTTGTTAACAAAACTATAAAATAGAGAGATCATGAACAACTATTCAAAAACCTCTTTTGTACATTTTTTAAAAACCGTGTAAGAATTTTATTTTCATTTTCTTAAATCATAGACTAAATGTATTTTTTCCAATCGGATGTATTTATCCATAGATAAACTGACCAGAAATATAATATGACTGAACAAGAGCAGAGAAAATTGGATTCCAGCGGGATTCGACTTTGTTTGTACAAAGGGAGAGTTTCAAATCACTTCAAACACTTCAATAAAAAAATACCTTTATTATAACAAATTTTAAAAATGAAGGCAACGGAGTAAGGCAGTTTCTGATCTATTTATTCAACATTTAGGGAAAATGAATAGGATGAAAGTTTGTAATCACTTTCAATTATCATAGGCCGGGGCAAATGATTCCGAGAGCAAAGTAAGTGCGATACAATGGTCTGCAAAATACAAAAGACCTTCATGGTATACGTAATGTTTTCTTGAGAAACATTTCAAATTTAAGTACCCGACGACCAAGACAACATATCCTTCCGTACGGATGATGATTATTATTATGCATATGATTGACATTTTAGTATGCGTGAAATGTAGCAAAGCTGGCTTCTGGCCCTGCCATCTGAATAAAACATTATTTTTGTACTGCTGTGTTGATGAATCAGTACGACTAACTTCCGAGTGGAGATAGATTTTTTTTCCTGGCGTGTTGGTGATCATGGGGTTGATGTACCATGCTCAAACTGGGCAAAGGAGTAGGGAGTTGTTTTTCATTATTCTGCTCGAAATGTATCTCAATGTATCTCAACATAAACCTCACGTTCACATTTATGTTAGTGTTCTGTTAAGTCACCTCGTCGTCAAAGTCAGAAATGTGCACAGGACGCTGCCACGCTTTCAAAACTGAGTAGGATTCATTCTGACAATTTGATTGTTAGCACACGTCGTGCATATATCCAACATGGCGAATTTCGTGTTGTTAATTGTGAAGGCCGTTTGATACGACGGTGCAGTGTCTTTAATCAAATGGGTCAACATTTCCAGGTTCAGCCAAGGATGTGTTACTCTTTGCGTGGTATCGTCGTCTCGTAATAGGCCGGTGGTGGAGTGCTTTGTCGCATCTCCACATACGGTTCGGTAGAGCTATAGTCGTTGGACAAATCCTGTGTAAGAATGATAACAATGACATTACAATTCGCAATTAATCGGAATGGATCAGGCACTTCATTAAATGACGGAATTCGGCATTTATACTAATAAAAAGAAATAACCAAATAAAAATTGTTGAGTAGCGACAAAAACATAATGGCCCGAATGTTCATCAGAGGCACCACTGTAGTACGGGATAAAAAGACAGAAACCGTTTCACTCCTGTGGAATTTCACTAGCCCATTTATGGTTGCCACGTGCCCCCGGGGATAATCTTACAGTCATTTTCCTTATCCATTCTATCCCTTTAGTTCTGCTTAGGCATCAGGAAAAGGGTTGCTTGACATTCCAATCATAGAATTACCGTAAAACCAGCTATATGTCCCGGATGATCGGGGACGCATAGCAGCTGGAAGGTCAAGATGTGTTTTGTCTGGATGCTTTTGCAGAGTGATTTGGATTGATAGTGACAAAGGGATATTCACATTTCACAGGTGACATAGTTGAAACAGTTACGGACAATTAATGTTATTTTTGCATGGACTTGGTTGTGCCACTGATGAACATTTGGGTCAATGACAAACATAACTTTTCATAACTCAATATATTCCTAAATTGATCGTTAAAGGGTACCACCACCCAAAAATAATATTCTTGTCATAGAAAGGTAACATCTTGAGTATTCCATTCCTTCAACAAGTTCACAAATATATGTTTTCAGAAAAAATATATAATTGGAAAACGCATCAACATTCTCAACCATGCGTTCATGCGGTCTGAATTGCGTAGACTATATGCGTGCAGAGCCAGAGCGCTCTGTGCAGAGCGAACGAATCATCCGGGATTCTATTGACGTACGCGTGAAAGCATTGACGCACTCGCAAATGCTTGGCCCGTGTAGAACCAGGAAAGAGCAGTGGTTCCGTAAGTGGTGGAAATTAATTGCTTTGTTTATGAATTACGCAACCCTTTGAAAAATGTTGGGTATCTATTTGATATCACAAAATGGTACCAAAACATATAATAATGTGTTGTCCTTTGCCTGGTGGTCCTTTTTAGGACTATCCTAGAAAGAATCCCAACAGTCCTTCTCAGGACTTACCAAACAGTCCTTTCCAGGACTACCAACAGTCCTTTCTAGGACTACCACAGTCCTTTTTAGGACTATCCTAGAAAGAATCCCACCAGTCCTTCTCAGGACTTACCAATCCCCCTCCTTGTACATGGTGCAACCGCAAACCAACCGTATTATCCTTAAAGGGGACCACCCGGCAAAGAACAACATATTATTATATGTTTTGGTACCGTTTTGTGATATCAAATAGATACCCAACATTTTGCAAAGGGTTGTGTAATTCATAAACAAAGCAATTAATTTCAAACACTTACGGAACCACTGCTATTTCCTGGTTCCATACAGGCCAACCATATGCGAGTGCGCCAATGCTATTCACGCGCACGTTTGTAAACAATAGATTCCCGGGCGATTCGTTCGTTATGCATACATTGCAATTCACCGCACACATAGCAGTCTGCGTAATTCAGACCGCATGAACGCATGCTTTAGAATGGTGATGCGTTTCCAATTATAATTTTTTTTTCTGGAAACATATTTTTGCGAACTTGTTGATGGAATGGAATACTAAAGATGTTACCTTTCTTTAGTAAGAATATTATTTTTGGGTGGTGGTACCCTTTAAACTTGCAGTTTTTTGGGCTTTATTAGGGAGCTTTGGTTCCTCGACGGTATATAGGAAACGCGACGGTGACTTCATAAAACTGAGACCCTCATTTCACTGTACTTTCCCCTACCGCGACGGGAGTGTAAGAACGGGTTTACATGATTGTGAAAGCGACGAACAATTCACAAATTAAATAATTACTCATTCTCCTTACAGTTTTGGGACCGGATACTATATGGATCCGTTTTAAATATATTTTACAATGGATGTTCAGTTTCCCACATGCGCAGATAGATTACTCGCTGAAAGCAAAAGCAGGTGCAAATGAAAATTATGGAAGCTGTGTGAAAGGACGGTCTCGGTTGAGTGAATTATCCGTCCTCCTTAGTTACCGTCGTGAAACGAAAGCTCGCTATATAGACTTACTGTTTGTGGAGACACGCGGGAGATGTTGTGGAACCTATGCATCTGTCGAGCAGGGTTGGGCGGACTGGCTTCAGTAGGGGGTAGGCCTACTTTACCATCAGGCTGCTTCTCACTGGTCTTGGAAGCGACACTGGACCTCAGAGCAAGGTATCCATCGTCATCGGTTGGTGACTGCAGCGCCATGTAAGTATTGCTCCCTTGACGAACATTCGGAAAGGCAGGGATAGTTTCGTACTCCGGGGGTTTGTCACCGGGGTCTGGAAACTCGCAGACGCTGAGGTACGCGTGGTTGATTTGCCCGTCCGTGCTGGTGGCGTATGCCGAGGGATTTCCCGCCAGATCGGGCGGGATATGAATGTCTCGCGGCGGTGGCGCCGGGGCGCTTGAGGCGTAGTACACAGCCTGGGAGTCGACAGACGTTTTGCCAAGTTTGCCGCGCTTGATCAACATGTAAACGAGCCCGGTGATGAGCACAAAGGCAACAGTGAGACAAATACACAGAGTGATGATAACAGTGTTGCCCACGGACGGCGGGGATGTGGCACCTTGATCAGGGAGTCCGACTGTGGTCACGGTGGTACTCGCAGTGGTGGTGCTCGGAATGGAAGTCGAGGTGGTCGGCTTTGAAGTGGTTGTGATATCTGAAACGTATTGTTTGAAATGATTAAACCATATGATCAACATTCACCAAGACCATTTATTTTCAAGTATATTAATTTGTTTCTCTGGTTTTTAATTGCATTCGGAGTTCTGATTATGTTTGTGTGTTAATGATAATAATTGTTTACGTTTTTAGATCTTTACGCATAAGGTATACTATGAATTATGAAGGCATTAAACAAAGCGATTAACCATGTTTGATAACCTTGTAGGCAGTAAGCGTTTATATCTGGACCATTCTTTACGTTTCGCATTTGAATGTTACATGGGTACCACGAACACAGTAATGTGGTGATTATCTTTTTATTTCTTCAAAATGTTCACGTTTTCTACGAGTTTCTGAAATCCCGCCCCCCCCCCCCCTCCCCCCCTCCCCCCCCCCCCCCCCCCCAATCGTTGTAAATATTCCCCCAGGTTTCCATAGCCAAGGGGATAATAATATTATCAACATGTGCAAATATAATGTGCTACGATGTATAACTACCTACGACGGTGAGCTTCGCATGAAGGGACGTCACCGGTGGGTCACCGTTAGCACCTGGTGAGAGGGTGCAGAAATACAGAGCATCGTCATCGAACTGGACTTCTGCGAAGGACAGATCATATTCGCCAGTTGCATCGCTGCCTGTGATGGACACTTGACTACTGCAAATATGAGAGACGCAAAGAGAGAAAGACATCTTAATTACGTGTAAACGTGATTCAAGGTCGACAGTTTCTTTGGCACCAATGTCGCTTTTCCATCATCACCACTTTTTTCACTACCATTACAATTGTCAGTATGAGAATAATTTTGTGCCATCACCATCTTCATCACAATCTTCATCATATCACCATGTTTACAACCACTTACTTCCGAAAGGCCTTTAACGGCTTTCCAAAATAATGGTCCACTTACTGGCTGTTCTGCGCGGGTCCGTTATATTGGCATACTTTTATTATGGAATACTGGTCGTCGGTGAAATAAACACTGCAATAAAAGCAAGGCGTACTTTCTATAACATACAATACAAAAACGACACTTCATCACAGTACAGCTTCAAATATGAGCTTCTGAATAAATTTCGTCGACTCCATCGAGTATGAATGATTAAGTATCGTGATCACCAAATCATCACCACCACATTATAATCATTATCACTATCATCACCAGGCTTCATCATCGCCATCATTGTCATCAGCAGCATTATCATCATCATCATCATCATCATCAGGAACATAATCATCATCATTATCATCATAATCATCATCATCGTCAACCGTATTACAAGCATCGTCACAATAACAATATGTCATAAACTATACATACTAAGTATCGTAATCGTCACCATGATCGTACCTTATATCTCCATTTATCATTTGGCGGTTCGTGCTAATCTTCACGCCGTTTTTAAGCCATTCCACATCACCAGAGAGCGCCGTCACGTTACACACCATAGTTGCCGTCATCCCTACCGTCACAGTGACATCGGACGGCGGGGTGACGATCCTCTGCGACGCGTTGTACACACTCAGCATGGCGTCTTGTGAAACGATCTCGCCGTTTAACCCCACTGCCGTCACACGACATCCGTACGTACCGGCGTCTTCCATCGACACCGTGTCGATCCGGAGGTTGAACTCGCCGTAGGATGCGTTCCCCGCAATGCTGTAGCGCGTCAACGACGCGTTCGTGATCGACGAGTCAGAGCTGATGACCACACCGTCCTTGCGCCACTCAGCCGTACCTTCTTTGTACTCGACGACGCAATAGAGAATGACGGACTCTTCCGTGGGCGCTTCTCTGTCTTCAGGTTCCGTGACAAACGCCTGGGTCGGGATTGCTACGAGGAGTTAAAAAGGAAGAACTATAATACCTTAACACAGTTAAAACAAAGACAAATGTGGACAATTTTGAGAAATGATATGCCCTTAATCTGCTCATTTAAGTTGTGACCTCCTATACATATTTAGGCATATTTTGTTCTCAAATGATCTTATTTGGTCAAAACGCGTACAATCATGTAGGTTCAACATGTTCTAGAATGTGTGGACTTATCGGGAGAGCTACTAATTCAAGGATTTCCGTTATTTTAAGACGTGTGTTTTGTGCATTGTGTGAATCAATCATAGAGTATGCTATTCCATTTTTGCTTCCTTTTTTATAAAAATCACATTTATTCTCTTGAAGCAGTTCAAAGACTTTTTACTCAGTTTTGTTTTTCATATAATGTTGCAAATACTATGACGTACGAAGAGAGACAATATATTCTGAAAATACCGCCACTCTATAATAGACAAATATACATATCGGTTGATTTTGTTATAATATCACCATTTGGTTTTATGATATTTCACCATCCAATTTACCTGTAATGAGATATGAAAACAGTATGCTTTCGTGTTATTTTGTCCACAATTTCGACCGCTGTAATGCTTTTAAATTTACTTGTTTTAATATGTTCCCGCGACTTTAGGACCATGTACCTACACACTTAGGTACATTACAGTAGCATTGTGTGGAGATCAACCTCTTCCGCCTGCTGCACTATCCAAAACATAAACAACTTTTGTCGGCCGATTTCTCCCTAAATTTACCAGCAAATGCAAAAGAAACTTTGTTTATGTGATCCCTAAGTCATATACTTTGATAATAATTACCGACTTTGTTGTTTTGAAGATTGCAAAATGGTGAAAAAAAGGATTATTTCCCGTCTGTTTTCATTACCGATGCATCCTAACACACAACGTTCAACTGATGAACGGTACAGTGTATGAATAGGCATTATGGTAATCTCCCGTATATTACCATATATTGCGTGTAAATGGTCCACCTGAGTGGACCATATACTTTGTAAATGTGTGTACCTGCAGGTTGCAGGGATTTATTGTTCTATTCTTCTGTCAATACTTATATCTTATATGCTTTACGTCAGTACCTGTTTTCTCTTCCTCCTACTGAGGTATCATGTATTACTCCCGTGGTCAGTATCAATGTGTTTTTAATGTTTCAATGTCTTCGATGTGTTAAAGGGGAAATAACCCTTATCCTTTTGACTTACATGGATGTGATGAGAGCATAACTCTTGTCATTTCTAGTCACTTATTTCCTTATGAATATTCCCAATAATGAAAATAATCAATATTGTATGGCCCACTGTCGTCTGCAATCAATGCCAACAGGAGGCGGCCATTTCTTCAACTTCTCGCGGTGAAATGACGTGTCAGGCGGAGAACACAATAGCGGGTTACGATAATGCTATTGTGTTCTCCGCCTGCCACGTCATTTCACCGCGAGTAGTTGAAGGAATGGCCGCCTCCTATGGGCATTGAAAGCAGACGACAGTGGTCCATAAAATATTGATTATTTTTGTAATCGGGAATATTCATGAGGAAACAAGTGACTAGCAATTATAGTAGGTATGCTCTCATCACATCCAGTAAGTCAAAAGGATAAGGGTTAATTCCCCTTTAATTTATTCTGTGTTACCCATCGACTAATGAGGAGAGCCGTTTACAGGAACTTGAGTCCTTTTGGCAATCCTCAGGCACTAGTCGATGGGACTTCTTATTTTGTCATCATACCTTAATGTCATTGTTATTCTTTTCCTTGAAATAAAATAAATAAAGATACAAATAAAAACTATTATTATGTATGATAACGGAATGGAAACTATATTATAAAATTGTCTGAAAAAGCCATGCCTCCTCCCTAAATTCCGGATTGGTAAATCTATGTGACTAACCTTCCTGACATGTTTCCCCCGTGAACAGCTGTGGGCAGTCGCAGTTGAAGGAGATCCAGTCGTCTCGACAAGTGCCTCCATTGATGCAGGGTGGTGGCGTCTCGGCACATTCGTTGATCACTGCACAAATGACAATACGATAACGATTGGTTATTCATATAGTGGATTCTTGTAGTCCTTCCCCTTCTGAAGAGAAGAATCCACCTTTTCTATCATTGTCTGGGGTAGCCTCCAACCCCAGCCCCTCTTCCATTCTTCATGGAAATAGTATTATTTTTGTTACGTTCCTCCAAATGGAACGTTTACGCCATAGTTACACATAATTACCGCGTTTTGAATTGGCATTGGCTACGTTGATAAAATATGAGTTACACTAACTTCACATAACATAAGTTGTAAAAGGGAACAAAGACCCAGAAATTAGTTTCTATTCTGCCAACAACACGAAATATGGCTAAACAAATACCTAAACCAAACCTGTAAAAACATGACTACCTGAAATAATCCTTGATAGGTCTGCAGAAACAGTAATCCTATTCTAATTGGACTTTAACGGGGACCACCAGGCAAAGAACAACACATGATTATAAATTATGATTAATGTTTTGGTACCGTTGTGTAATATCTAATAGATGCCCGACATTTTGCAAAGGGTTTTGTAATTCATAAACACCATTACGGCCTCATGGTTCCGTATGAGCCAAACGTATAGAAGTGCGCAAATTATATTCACGCGTACGTTTGGAGACAATAGAATCACGGACAAAGGGTAGCCTTCGTTGGTGGAATTGACTACTAAAAAGGTCACCTTTCATTTATAAGAAAATTATATTTGGATGGTGGTAACCTTTAACTTTAACTTTGTTTTGTTATGAAATTACATTCAGCATATGTCTATCATTCTTCTCCTAATTCACCTCCCTTATCATAAATGATATGGATTTTCCTAATCTTGTTCTGTTTAGACCGAAATGTCAGTCTCTATTGTTCCGTCGGTTGTTTAAATCTTCGTATGGCTATTGTGTATTGTAGTAGGGAGTCATATGTATAAAAGAAAGACCCATATACAGGGTGGCCCCAAAAAACGGAACGGGGCACTTCCCAAAATATAGTACAAACATGATTATGTCCATCGGATAAAGTGTCTTTTGCAATGAAAAATGATACCAAGAACAGTAACTTTGGTCGTGTAGTTTTTGTTTTAGGGCGCTGTGAGTGACACCATTTGTACCAAGTCAGTGCCAGTTAAATAGCACTTTCTGCCCGTAATACCATAGAACGACCATGGCGCGCGGATTGCTCGTTGTTCGATGATATGACGGACAGTAAGTGCAATTTAACAGGCATTGACTTAGTGAAAAATGACAAAAATTGGAGTTTGACATGGTGTCACTCACAGCGCCCTAAAACAAAAACTACGCGACCAAAATTGCTGTTCTTGGTATCGTTTTTCATTGGCAAAAACACCCTATCCGATAGATATAATCATGTTGTTACTTTATTTTGGGAAGTGCTCCGTTCCGTTTTGTATATAGGGGGTTTCTTTAATTGTTTTACCTGTTTGTTTTTACAATTTGTTTCCGTTTACAATACTTTTATGACTTTTAGCATCTTTTCTTTTCATTTGATGCATTCATAATGAAAAATAAACACGGTGTCAATAATTGCCTATTTGCCGTTCCTTATAAATATTTACTAAGACTAGTGTACTCTGAACGGTTGTTAACGCGAGTCATTTATATTTCAATTCAGAACCAGAATGATGTTAGTCCTCTTAAAACGAGTGGTACATTAACATAGTTCAAAGTACATACCACTCTCTCCCCGTTCCTCTCCCCCTCTCTTTCCCCTGTTATCCCTCTCTTCCTGCACCCGTCTTATAATTTCATATTTCTTGTATCGATTTTCACGCAGTGGGTAACCTTTCCATGTCTTGCGCCATTATACTTTAAATTCAATTCAGTTTTCAGTTGAGTTAAGTTGACTTGAGTTTTGGTATAGAGGGCGCTACACAAAATAAATTTGTTGAGTGTCGAATTCGAAAGAGCATACAATTTTAATGACAGAATAAACTTTATTTGATCAAAATCGGTTCAGAAATGGCTGAAATATTCAAAAACATAACCATTTTTAAACATGTGGGGCCCCACATTTATTCGATGATTTTGAACCAGCCGTTATTTTTTTTTTAAATGCTTCCTTTTTTTTTATTTACAAAAGAGGTTTTTTAATAGTCGTACTTATCTCTCTATCTAATCACTATTTCAACAAAGCACCACATGCACAATATTGTATTTTAAATCGTTGAAACCAATGAGTGTTTAGAGAGCGCCCTCTTGAGTTTTAATGTTTTTGAATGATAACAGGCTTTTTACTTAGTCATTTGTAATTTTGTATTCTTTTCGAGCATGGTGGAGTTATAACTATTAGTTTGTAATGTAATGGTGCAGGTTTTGGTTACTAAAATTCAGTTTGACCAAAACTGTACTCTTTTTACAAGAACTCAACTATCCCTTTAAAGGGATCTAGTAACTTCTAGTGACACGTGCAAAAAGGCATGGTTGGTACAATGTGTATTGTCGTGATCTGGTATGTCCACTGAGTAATGTGTAAAACTTGCTATATGGCCGAGTAATGACCAGAAATGCAAAGTGATATTTCCTAACTCATTTCATTGATTGTGTACACAGTCATGACTATCCAGTGGATAGTTAAAATCCAAACACTTCTATCGTAAATATCTTTTTAACGAAAGGGACATTCGAAGAAAACAAATTTAAAAACATGTTCCATGCTTCTTTTGGTAATACGGATACAACGCGGTATGAGAGAACCTCTATATTTCTAATTAAGTTTTGTGAGTTTGGACAATGTTACTGGATCCCTTTAATGGTGTTAGTATAATTTATTGTTCAATTCAAAACACATAATGGTTTAAGATCTTATAAAACGAGTATAGTCATGAACAAAGTTTAAAGTACATACCACTCCCCGTTCCCCCTCCCTATATATCTCATAATTTAATCGTTATTGTACCGATTTTCTCGCAGTGGGTAACTTTTTCTTCTCTGTCGCCATATTAAATAAAAGATAACTATTTCCGCAATCGTCTATGTGCGCTTAGCCGATCTCAGCACCCAAACAAATTTTTATAATTACTGTATATTATTCCGCACAACAATAAGCGACAATTACAAATAACCACATAATATGGGTACGGTGTGTGTCGATCGACCGCCATACGAGTGAGTCATGTAAAACATTAAAAGTGAAAACTATGTCAATATGAGTTTGTATAATAGACACAAAACGACAAAATATAAAATCAAATCTAAGATTACAAAATTATTGAAATCCATAGCCATAACGTTCTTTTCGGATGTATGTTTTCAACTGCAGCAAAAAAAGAACTGCACGTGATAGTTGACGTGTACTTGTAAAACTGAAATATATTCATTGTTTTAATCTGAGTTTGATCATGGTTTAGATTAAGGGCAGGGATGGATTTTGATATAGATTACTTTCTGTTTAAAGTACACTTATCGCAATGGATTTTAACTTCTCAACAAAATAAAATCATTATGAAATTATGTTATGCTATTATAGTAGGTTATACTCACGATATCAACGATATAAGGTTAATTTTCAATTATTCCTATTAACAAAATGCGCTTCTGTGTAATGAGTATTTATTAAATTGCCTGTTGCCGAGCGCCCGCGATAAGGCGCATTTACATTAAAAGGAAATCATTCCTGCCAGGTATACCCATTTACTACCAACATTTGGCCTGGTAGAGAGGTCAGTGCAAAGTATCTTGCACCGAACCAATAACCTTTTTATTGAGAGACGAAGGGCCGAACCAACAAACCGTGACACTCACACATAGGTGGAATCTTAATTAGTTATAGATAACACGATTGCATTAATTAAATTTTCATTCTGATTTATCAAGCTTTCACAGTTTTGTATAATAGATATTAATATTATCACATAGTATATTTATATAATATTGACTGGCCTTGAGGGGGATACAACATATATTGCCTGAACTAGATTCATATTGCCCGAGTCGCAGACGAGGGCAATATGGATCCTATAGTGAAGGCAATATATCCCCCGAAAGAGCCAGTCAATATCATTATTATTACCCATATCAGACATCTTGAGTAGTAACGGAAATTAGTAAAATGTAAACTTTGTATTTAAACATACCAAAACCAAGTCTCTGCTTGATAAAATGTCACAAGTACGGCTGCGACTTGTTTCGTGTACACACCAATGGCAAATCACTATCGCGAGATTTTTCCCGCGGGCCAGTTCACTTTGTAAAATTTCCCCGGATGTCATATTCCCCTCTTTTTTAACACGTAAATCCCATAGGCTTTTGTGAAAGAGGGGAATATGGGAAATATCCCCCTATTTCACCTGCTGGCACTTGAAACGAGGGGAATATGATTTTGTAAAACCACAGCTCAGATGTCTGATATGGGTAATAATATTGATTAGGTACTACTTTGAATGTGATTGTCAATCAAAGATAAACATGATAACAAATAATTTGATATTAATATTGATATTGAAAGAGAATTCAATGTTTAGATTTTTATAAATATTTCCGATACTTACGAGGGATGAGGGAAGTCGTGAAGTTCAAGCCGCGCCCGGTTCCCGGGTTATCGGATCTCAGGAGAATAGTAAGAGTCGCCGTATCGGCATACACAGCATTAGGCAATGATGATCCACTACGCTGTAGAAGGGGGGTCGATGTCTCCGCAACGTGAACGAACAGAGTTGCGCGTCCGATGTCGAAGTCGACGAAACTGAGCTCGAAGGCCGTATCGCCGGTGGCAGCATTGTCAATGAACCAATATGTGTGGACCTTTAGATAGATGGAAGTAAAGATGAATAGATGGATAGATAGGAAGAAGTAAAAGTAGATAGATTGACAGATAGATAGATAGATAGATAGATAGACAAAATTATCATGTTATACAGATAAACTATAATATTTTCCACAATAGCAATGTGGGAATCTGTTTCAATAATTTAAGAGACGTATTCTTCAGCACCTTTAGTATATTTTTCCTGGGATAACCTATGAGGACTCTCTGGATCTTAGGCTTAGCTACTGTGAACAACTGATTAGCCCATGCGTAGCCTACGTTTTAATAGGGATTCCCGCCTTTAATTGAGTTGTATTTATATTTGACCCAAGGGCTATAACACTGTACATAGCATATCAAAAACTAATAATTTCCTCTTTTACAAATTTTGAATAAATATTTGATTTATCAAAATACTATTAATCACTACCTTGTAGTCTGGAAATATAGGGTGGCCCGATGTCCTGGATGGAACGGACAGTGACGTGTCGTAAATAACTCATAATTAGGAAACACTATCTTATGGTGGTGTTTTTATAATGACTTTTGCCTACTACTGAGGAGTTTGATTTATATTATCTCATAAAGGGCTATTTTCACTGTAACATACCACAAAAAACAGTTGTCGTGAATGAAACGGATAATGACATGTCGTTTGAGGTGTACAGTGGTTTCTGCCTAAGATTGAGTTTGCTTTAAACTAATTTGACCCTATAGGCTATTGTTCACTGTAAAATATTACAACGATTTAACAAATCAATACCTTGCCGTCTGGTAGTAGAGGGTAGCCCGGTGTCGTGAATGAAACGGACGTCGACGTGTCGTTGAGCTCCGTCGAGATGCCCAAGGTCTCGATGGGCCCCTGTTCACTCAGGACTCCACCTATTTAGATGATACATGTACATTAAATAGTGTATGTTTTGAAAACTGACCAGCTTTGTAGAAAAGAAAGGATTGACCAAGCTTCATCTCAAATATAATTATATAACACCCACAATTTTGCTAAAATAAGCCATATTGGTTCAACGATGAAACGATAATAATGCGGTACGGTGTTCATGCGATTTTTATATAATCGTCCTTCCGGATTTACCAAACTTCCGCTTATTTTCTTATTTGGCATTTGCGATCAGTTTGCAAGTATATTTAAAGGGAGCGTTGAGTATTGGTATTTTCCGAAGTGCCCCCAAAAATTAATTGTAACTGATTTGGTTGATTTCAATTCCATATGAAAGATCATCGAAAAAACATGGGAAATGATAATAATTCCCAATCAAATGCTCTAATTGTTGTGCAATTTGCTTTCAAAATATTATATAAAAGTGTTTGACGTCCGGACATCACTTTTAGAGAATGCTAGCGCGAAGCGCTAGCGTTCTAGGTCCTCCTATGCTTACCGCGCATGTACAATGTGTATCGCAAGCGCCGTTCGCATCGGCGGCCATCGCGATCATTATTTCGTTCAAAATCTGTTCAGAGTCGCGCTAACACACGGAGAGAAGTCGAGGAGGCGAATAAATCACTAATTTTTAGCGGAATGGAGGGAAAAACCATAATTGTAATCCAACCGATAGTTGGATCACATATTGGATAATGAATCGGTGGTAAGTACCGTATCATATGTTTGATTTTAAGCACAATTAGCGTGCAAAAACAATATTCAGTTTCATCCCGTATTAGGAGGACCTAGAACGCTAGCGCTTCGCGCTTGCGTACTCTGGAGTTAATTTGACTCTTGAGTTGTAACGGCTCTTTTTGAATGATAACAGGGGTTTTACTTTGTCGTTTGTAATTGTGCATACTTTTCGAGCATGGTGGAGTTATAACTATTAGTTTGTACCGTAATGGTGCAGGTTTTGGTTACTAAAGTTAAGTTTGACCAATACTCAACTATCCCTTTAAACAACAAGTTTAAGTAACTTATACTTGAAGAGCTTAGAAGGAAATTAGATAACATATTTTATTTACCTTCGACCCTTCCTTGGAACATGATACCATTATCATCGTCAGAGTAGTCTCGGCTGACATCCAGGAAGAGCTGATTGTTGGGTGAGATACATACTGCAGGAGATGCCTGGGTGATACCATCTATGCTGCCAACGCGGGACAGATCTGCAATAACCTGTGTATTTCCGTTTAGTACAGTAGACGCCTTCATATTGCCCAAGTGGTCGTAATGCTGGAAATCAAGTCTGGCTTTACCACTCACATCACTGCTTCGGAATTTCATCTTGCAGCTGTACCTAGCGTCTGCTGAATGCCCGGTTGAGTAGAAGGGTGAGACGAAGGTTATGTAAGAAGCGTCCTCAAGCTGGACATTCGCGTTGCAGGAGCGTAGCGTCAAGGGCTGAATCCCCCAAGAAGAAGTATCTGAAGAAGATGATTTGAAATGGAAGGTTTGCATGACACATGAAAACCATCTGAGGGAAGTGTGCGATGATAAATTTACAAAAAGGATATACTGTATCAATGATTGGAACAGTACTTGTTAGAAATCGCAACTTTGTACTATGAACTATGATATGAACTAACAAATCGTTAAATAATCTTTCTCAAAGAAAATGGCTTGCAGAGAGATGGATGCAGTAAATAAAAACAATTACATACCTGCATATGATATCCGGACAATCATGGTGTCACCGGGATCATTAGCAAGGTTGGCATAGTAACCGATGCGGAGTTGGTTCCCGTAAGAATACCAGGTGATGGATGAGATATTATTCTTCATGCACGTCCAGTCTCCATACGGGCTGAACGAATCGTAGATGCAGAGCTCGTTGTTTCTCGGCATCATGGTCAAGATGTCGACCTTGAGCCAGGTGTCGGTAGAGGATGGGTTAGCACTGATGTACCATTCGAGGGTGAGACTGGCGTCAGATGGAATGGACAAGGCGGAACTCTGCAGGGTCAGTGAAGGTTTGGAGGCATTCAGACGGAACTGCCCTCCACTGGACACAATGTTCCCATTTCCAAAATTCTCTGTTGAAAATATAAATGGTAGGCCTATTCATAATATTCCGAGGCTACTTTCTTTAAATTCTATTTCATTTTCGTTTCCCAAAAACAATATGTAGCCTACAATTTATTAAACATTTACACAATTGAGAAAACACTCTCTTTCTTGTTGCATGGATCTTTCTCCTTTGATATGTCCTCTGCTAAAAATTATATCCATTATTTACACATCGAAGACTAACAGCTTGATACAAAAAGAAATTCAATGTTTTGCAATATTATGATCCAATGGTACAATTTACACATTTGACGATATACCATACCATACCTCAGTTCGAGTATCATGCTCAATGGAATTACGCTGATCGTGATGTGTTTATAGATAAAGTGTCTCATTATGTTAACCTCTCAGTTCGAAATCTTAATCTACAGTGATATATTTAAAACAAACAAAATATAAAACACAGATGCATTTAAAAAGTAGCAAATGCAACACAATTCACAGTCAATCCTTCTATCCAAGTATGTTAAACATTCCCCGCACATGATTAATAAGTCATGTTTAGTCCTGAATTATTATAGAATAATACAGAGCTTTGTCTTTCTTACCTAAGTAAGAGAATTCCACCTCCACAAGAGTGTTTGGGCTAGAACTCCCACAGGAATCGAACTGTACGCTAACAGTTGATAAGTGAGAGTATATCGGATCGAAGGGTCCGATGATGTTTGAAATCGAAGCAATAGTTAAGCCAGACTCCACGAACTTCATCGTGTTATCCAATGGGACGCGTAGCTCTATGAATGTAGCATTAAGAACGGTCCCGGTTGGACTAGTTACAGTTGTAGAACACGTGGAACAGGTCCCGTCTATGACGAGGCTCTCTCGAGAGTTGGTGGAATCCAGTGCGATCGTCCCACCGCAATTTAGACCAGCTATAATAGGACAAAAAAGATGGCAATTAATGATTGGTATTATTGCAATAGTTTTAAGTTTTGCTCATGTACATGAAGGTACTTGGAAGGTTAATCCTCCTGACTATTTCATATAACACTGTATCCGAGAGACTGGTTAGCCCCTTAGGACCTTATTATCAATGACATTAAAGGGATACTATAGTAATTGAGTTATGGTATAGAGGGCGCTACACAAAATTTGTTTTTTGTTAGATAATGAAAAACTGAATGTCAAATTTGAAAAAGCATACAATTTTAATGACAAAATAAACTTTATTTGATCACAATCAGTTTAGAAATGGCTGAAATATCCATAAACATAACCATTTGTAATTATTGTGGGGCTCCACAATTATTCGATAATTATGAACCAGCCGTTAGAAAATTAAAAAATGCTTCATCTTTTCAGAAATGTACAAAATATGTTTTTAGATAGTTGTTGATTATTTCTCCTTATTATCTAACCAATACTTTAACAAAACATCACATGCACACTATTTTATATTAAACGGTTGAAACCAATTAATTTTTAGAGAGCGCCCTCATGAGCTTTAACGGCTTTCTTTAAATGATAACAGGCTTTTTACTTAGTCATTTGTAATTTGTTATTTCTTCAGAGCACGTATAGGAGTTATAACTACTGTATTAGTTTGTAATGTTGTGGTGCAGGTTTTGTTTTCTAAATTCAGTTTGACCAAAAAATTTACTCTCTTTAACAAAACTCAACTATCACTTTCAACAATCGAAGAACGCTCCAGTGGAGTTTATACATTTTTATGGTAAATTGATACTTTGCCTATGGTTACAGATAAATTAATTGGGTACTAGTTTTTCAATGTCCGTATGAAAACCGTTCCAGGAATGAATTTCGATTGTAGTAAAAACAATTGGCAGTACGTGGTAAGATCTGACATCAGTGGTTAGTACATGTTCACTAGTTACAGGTAAAACAATTGTCTTAGAACTGATCACACATTGTGCAGAAGAATCTAACAACGATATTGGTTTATGATTGAAATCTCAATCCTCAAATATATATATTTTGTTTTCATCTCGTCAAGTTGACATGGTTGATAGATCAAGCTATTATTTAATGCATGTATTCACAATGTCATATTATCCAGCAAAGGTCTGCCATGCAGCTTATAATGAGGAACTGTAAATGTTGTGCAAGTTTTCATATCTTGAATTGAAATGGATCGCAAAATAAATCTAAAAATTATTCGCAATTTATCTGAATCGAAGAGAAAGACGGATTCTGTATGTGTAAGAAAAATGTAATGTATGGTAATAGTATTCTCGACAGTATAATACAACTTTTGCTTCTCTGTGAAATGCATACATACACAATTTATTAAAATGTTACATGTAATTGACGAGGATGTTTTCCCATTATTAAATTTGTTTGAAGGGATGACATAAGTTGTCAAATTAGAAAGAAACTTGAGCTAAATTACATTTCCAAATGCAAACCACAACTACAATAGCTATGAAGGTAGCCCGTTTATAAAGTAGACGTAGAAATATAGCCAATTTACAATATCGCAAATTTGTAACCAAACAAATTAATATTTTAAAATACCTATCATCTAAATAGTGGTTTTGATAGATGCTAGTAGATGCATTTTACTACAAAAACAAAACATAGATGATTGATTGGATATAACATTATTTCCATATTTCACAAAAACAATTTTGCAATGTAAATCATAAGGAATAGCAATAAAATGAAAAATGAAAAATGAAAACTACAATTATTTCATATAGCAAAATCATTTCGTTTGGCACTCAACGTGTCCTTCAAAAAATGGTAACTGAAAAAGAAGCAGTACTTTCAAAAACGTTATTGTTAGATTTTATCATTATTATTATTTATTAATGTTACTTTGGATATACTATTTTGTTAAAATTACCTAAAATGTATGGTAACAATTCTTTTCAACCAAGCATGCATGTTTATTTGATATAAGCAGAACTCCAATCATATTTTTTTTTGTTACAACATACTATACAATCATGTAGTTTTGCAATGTGACTGATCTAGCGGGCGCAAAATTAAAATGGCGCCACACAGACATTATCTGCGTAATATAGTAAATAAGGATTGCATTTGCGATTGCGTTTGAGCAAATCACACTTACCAGCGATGTTCACAAGCAAAAGGATAGAAAATGCAGAAAACGTCAGTTTGAATGTGTGGTGATCCATGGTTATATTTAATTATTCCTGCTTCATATAGCGTTTATATGGCGGTGATAATAACATGCATGTTGGTATCCATAATACAAATTAACATTCGACTAAAGCGTCTACATAGTAGTCTCTTTTTCCAAAGACACATTATAACAATATATCGTGACAGACACATGCAGCGTTGGGCCTCTAGATTTCTCCATAAAAGGACAAAGCTCAATGTTGCTGCATAATGAAATCTAATTTTAGATGCAACAAATAATAATTATCCAGTTTATGACCACCACAAAGAGTTCACACCGCTCTCACAGGCTGTATTGTTACTGTACTATGATTCACTACCAGATTTCCCCCGGAACTTGTGCAGCGCAGTCACCTACCTCCTGGTGTTTTTTATACAAATATAATATCCCTCTGACGCATTTCACTATAATTGACATGATTATTTCCGCTTGATGTATGAATATATATTCACATACTGTGTGTCTGAAGAAAAATAGTACAGTCATGAAAAAAGTATTGAAATATAATTATGTGAACGTTTTTGAGGTTATTTAGGTAGATTTTGTTAGTGTGATAGGGGGGAGATTTGTGCTTTATGATGCGTTTTGCTTGAAATCGTTTGCCTTGGCGAGTCTCGATTCATTTATGATTGTATGCGATTTATTGCAAATATTTGGTCTTCTTATTTACAATTATGATAGTAATAACGATTTGATTATGACAATACCGTATAGTAGTTCAACAATATCTGGCCCCATCCGTCCCACCCAAAAAGATGGCACATATAATACACATAGCCTAACTACCCTCAAATAAATGTAGAACACAGTCGCATACACCCACATATGCTACAGTCACAAACACAGCCTTGGCTAGAATATTTAAGAACAATAACCCAAGTTCATAGTTATTCCACACGACATGCGCAAGCACACTTGTTAGAACGCAGTTCGCCCTGACTACATTGGGGTCCACTGGACCTAGGTTTTGGAATTCATTAGGTAATTCTATAGCTAGTAGCTGAATACCGCTCCTGGAGGGCTGAGGAGCGGTAGTGATTTTTGAGCATCCAGTACATTTTATCAGGGTTAGCACTTCTTATCTCTAGCCCCTGGGCGCTAATGTCTCAGCAGAGGATTATAGGATTAGGATTGTTGACAGCAGTAATAAAATTGATAAGAATGTGGTCGTTACGGAAACAAAAATGATAAAATTGATCACCACGATGGTGGAAGACAAGCTAATGGGACAATCACGTCATGTCCCTGGAACCAAGAACAGCGCAATCGGTCAGTATTTATGTATTTAAGCGCAAACTGAAGTTCCTTTTTTTGACTCGATATTGTCTAGATTTATAGGTACTATACAGGGTGGCCCAGAAATAACGGAACGGGGCACTTCCCAAAGTAAAATAACAAAATGAACATGTCCATCGGATAGGGTGTCCTTTCCAATGAACAACGATACCAAGAAAGGTAATTTTGGACGTATAGTTTTTGTTTTAGGGCGCTTTGAGTGAGGCATGTCAGGTTCCTATTTTTGTCAATTTTTACCAAGTCAGTGCCTAATAAAATGAGACTTATTGCCCTACATACCATTGAACACGCGAATATTCCGCGCGCCATTGTTAGTGTACAGACCAACTGTGTGCCGAGCGGTGCCGAGAGAATGGGCTTAATTTGTCACTAGTATGACGGGCAGTAAGTCTCATTTATCAGACACTGACTTGGTAAAAATTGACAAAAATAGGAACCTGACATGGTCTCACTCAAAGCGCCCTAAAACAAAAATACACGTCCAAAATTACTTTTCTTGGTATCGCTGTTCATTGGAAAGTGAACATGTTCATTGTCTTACTTTATTTTGGGAAGTGCCCCGTTCCGTTATTTCTGGGCCACCCTGTATAGGAAAATTATTTGCTATTATATAGGTCAGCATATTTCTACTCCTGTTTCTCACATCTATTCATCTGTCTGTCTGTCTTGTTTTGTTTTTGTCTGTGTTTCAGTCTAGTTGTTTTGCCTCTCTCTCCCTCTACCGTGTTTGTGTCCTGTTGCTCTTAGTATTTTCCTGCTTCTCTTGTTAAAGGGATAGTTGAGTATTGGTCAAACTTAACTTTAGTAACCAAAACCTGCATCATTACGGTACAAACTAATAGTTATAACTCCACCATGCTCGGAATGTATACACAATTACAAACGAAACGACTAAGTAAAAAACCTGTTATCATTAAATAAACAAATTAAAAAAGAGTCGTTACAACTCAAGAGGCCGCTCTCTAAGAACTCATTGGTTTTAGCCATTTTTTCATACAAAATTCTGCATTTGATGTGTTGTTAAAATAATGATTCAATAGAGATATTATCAACAACTATTTAAAAACCTATTTAGATTTTTGACAAAGTAGTCTATAACTAAGCATTTTTAAAAATATTTTTCTAAAAAGTCAAAATGTCCCCCGGCCGGTAGACTTATAAATGAAATACTGTTTCTTGAAATCAAATTGTTCGACTAAATTATGAGAGCATTTGAAAGGGAATGATTCTCATTTTACATGTTTTATTCAATGTTTATTCAAGTTTAGTTTAGTTTAGTTTGTAAGCATTTTAATATATGCAGTATTCTTATTTGACGAGTTTGTTCATTTAGGACATACTCATAAGCTACTCATCAGGGACCTTAATTCCACAAGCTTTACTTTCAACCAAGGTCACCTCATATTTCTATTGTAACGCTATATTATGTCAACTTCTTATATTCATGTCATATTTGTAATGTGTGTTATGAAAAAAGATAAATAAACTTGACACTTGAAACACACACACACACACACTAAACAACACATATACACATACACACATGCACGCTTTAATAAAATGTGGCTTTCAGAAATAATATGGAAATTATTGTCGGTCAAAATAAACAAAACTATGTTGTACACATCCGAGTATATGGTATCTGATAGATAGACAAATTGAGAATTCCTGGCTACGCCACTGTCCATAATTTACCTTCCTTTTACATTTATTCTTTTTCCTTTTCATTTTGTTTTGTTTATTTCTGCAAAATATCCTTGCCCTTCTTGTATGCTGCTCATCGTTTGCCCTTTTAGTTTAATAGATTTATAATTTTCACATTTTATTATGGTTGCAAATTTTTCTCCTCTATCAATTGCTTGCTTTTGATATCATGTACGCTTGGACGGTTATCAACAAGTGTCGTTTATTGTTCAACTAAATACACAATGATCGTCTAAAGACTCGTATATTCATTCTCTCTCTCCTCTCTCTCTATATCTATGCCGCTATCTTTTTTATCATTTCATCTGTATTGTATTGCTTCTCGCAGTGGGTAAACATCCCTGTCACCATAATAATACAGAAAATATAATAAACTTATTTCATTAACGGTGAAAAGAGTCTAAGTGCATCTCAGCACGCCAAGAAAAATGATACACTCGGACAGTAAATTATTCCTCACAATAATAAACTCGACCAGCAAACGAATGAGCCAACATTCAAAACGATAATTGTGTTGATTTGGGTTTGCATAACAAACAAAATGTATAAAACATCAAATAAAATCTAAGATTATGAAATAATATAAATAATTATAATTAACAAACAAATCGCAAAGCCAATCAAAAAAATCAACAGATCTCATTTCGGTCAAGTGAAACAAAAAACAACAATATGAAAAATGTGGATGTTTGAAGATTTTGAAATGTAGATGAATACAAATAATGACCTTTTGTATATTGACATCAGATTTTATTGATTTTTACACATTGCCCCAATTGTACTCTCTGAAATAAATATTGTTCATATCTATAAAATACTGTATACACATTTGCTCGCATTATATTCATGCGCTTTCTTAAACAAGAAAAACGTATATTATAATATAAAACCTCTAGCAAATTAGTAATGAAATATACACGGTTTCTAAACAATTGATAATGCCAATTATAACGCAACTTGTATCACTGAACGAATTATAATTTGAGAGTTAATAAACATTTTCAATGGAGACAATTTCATCCAACTCATACAAATAACAACATTTTCCAGTTCTAGATTAGAAACCGCCCTCTAGAGCCATTAGTAAAATCAATTTTTACATCAATATTACCAAAGCAAAGAAACATTATAAAAAATATCTTCATTATAATTATGAAAAAAGGTACGTAATTATTACACACTGCTTGTGCGGGGTCGGGCTGATTGGGGGCATCCAGAAGATACAGGGGGATCGGGTTTTTCTTTGTTTTGACATTGTTCCCCTTATTTTGTCAAGTTGTTAAACTATTGAGGGTGTAGCTACGCCAGTGGCGTAGCTACGGGGGGGCACGGGGGGGCACGTGCCCCCCCAATAATTTCGAAAAAACAATAGAAAACATAAGGGGCCATTTTTTGAAAAAACAAAGAAATACATAAGGTCTGCCCCCCAATCATTTTTGTGCCCCCCCAATCAGTCCGACCACGCTACGCCACTGAGCTACGCCATCATATACTGCTCCCAGAAGAAGAAAACAAAACGATTTAACGATCTTAAGAGCATCTGGCTGGGGGTCTATAAGCTCGGCTTGCATACTCTGGTACATGTATATATGCAACTCTCCACCATTGTTAGACGACATCCAATTTTTGTTTTTATTATAGTTTTATTTTGTTTGTATTTTTCTTTACTAATACGTATTTTCAATACATCTATACTTCATGTATATAAAGTTCTCATTCCATTCGTTAGCTGTAATTTTATCAGAAACTCCCAACAGATTCCCTATAGGCATTACTGCCTGACACGTCAGCATCCTATACCCGTTTACTATACACGTTGTAAGTATATACGGGGTAATCAAATAAAAAGCAATGGGTACCAATTAAGCGTACATGTTATCGAAAAATGTTAAAGAAAAGTTTCACATTCCATTTGAGATCCGATTATTACTTTTAAGTATTTTGTAAAGAGCATTTCATTTTGGATGCCGCTTATTGGGCTCCACTGTCTGGCGGTACATTTGTTTGGCCTCTCGATCTGCACCGTACTAAGCTTCATGAAGGGACATGGATAATTTTGTTTGTATCTCGTTATCACGTTATTACGTTATCATTGTGTTATCACGTTATTACGTTTGAAGTACGTAATAATAGGCAGATTTCATATCAAAATGAAATAAAATATACAAAGAACATTTTTCCAAGAAAAAAATGAAATTAGAATGGTTATACAACGGTTATCGCATTAGACAAGGTGGTGGTGTTGCCATATATTTTAGAATCTAGATCGACACATATTTCGTGTTCATGGCCTCTTTTAGATTTAATATTGCAATATTTTACTGTCGGCCCTTCTTGCAGTTTAATGTAAAATAGGCCATGAAAACGATAAATTTGTCGCTTCATGAAAGTTTGAAATGACTTGTGACCATTTAATGAAACTTTTACGAACTTAGAACCAGTAATTTTGAAAGTTACATTGAAGAAGGTTAAACCACTAGTGTATTTTACCTGGTATAGACCTCCCAATTCATCTCGTGAAGTATTGACTATTTATGAGAATATGTTATCTTCAATCGAAGTAAATGATACAACACTTACTGTAAGAGATGTGAATTTTAATATCCTACTTTTTGATTTGCATCATACACCCGTGTAATAACAAATAGATCGCGTTCTCTTCTCCCATTATGTATTATAGGCAGCTAGTTGTTTGGGGAGGGGGGGGGGGGGGGGGTCAAACACCCTCTTTGATGGGGGGTGTTCAAAGTAACACCCCGCTTTAGTTTGCTTTAGACAATTATAACTATAATTTTTGGATAAAGGCTTTAGTGAGTATCCTTGGCAGTGGGGCGCGGGCATGTCTATTGAATCACGTCAAATTGATTTCCTTTAGGACTACATCTAATGGTATTGATGAAAATGCATTTAGGGCATACAGTATAAGGTCTCCGAAATGATTGAAAGTGGGAAATTGTCGTGATATAAATGAAGGGTTAATGAAATGGAAAAAGCTAGTGTTAGAAGTGCTAGTAGTAAATAAATATATGCCAATAAGAGCCAAAAGGGTAAGGAAAAAACACTCTCCATGGACTAATTAATCTATTTTAAGCTACTTAATTTAATGAAAGAGCGCGAAAAAATTAAAAAGAGAGCTAAACATAAGATCTGCAAAAATGAAAGGTGAAAAGAAAAAGAAAGAAAAAATACATAGACGAAGAAGAAAAAAAAAGACAAAGATAAAGAAGGCAAGCAGAATATAACTATACATATTATATCACGATGCTACAAAATAAATACAATATACAATATCGGAGTTTTGTGCGCATGCGCAAAAGCCGTGGCGGTCACCGATGAACTGACGAACTGTGTTTATTTCGGTGGAATGGAGGACTTTTGAGAGGTATGTTACTGTATATTTAGAAACATAATTTTCAGAGACAGGTTTTGTGTTCTTTTAAGCAAGGGTTCTCAGTGATTGAATTACTGAAGGTGATTTGCTAACCAAGAATACAGATCTTAGTATCACTGCCATAATTACGTTCAGTCCCATACGGTGAAATTGGGGTTAGTATAACTATGATCAGCTCTGTGCGTAGCACAGAGCTGTGAATTACTGACGATCGAAATGGTGAAGCGTTTTTGCGATGAGGTGTTTTTATCACCTTTAATTATAATTTTTTTGTATTTGGTTAACCTTTTCTAGAGAACAAAAGTGCGTTTTATCTGCGCGCTACATAGAAATTATATGAAAAGAATAATAACTTACCTCAAATTGATGATTAATCCCAAACGGCTTCGCACAAATATTCGAAATTGTCCTGTCGCCTCCAAAGTCATCGGCAATGCATGCTGGGATATATAGGCGAGGTTTTATTCCGGTTCCGCGCGTAAGTGGCGATCGGTTGACTAATACATATAAGCCAGGCCACTGTACTCAATGTTAACCTAACCGCCTGGCATATACATCGCTCGAAATCTTGCAGGAACATGTTTGTAGATGGGCGATGAGGTGTTTTATCCTCTTTAAGCAGATTTTTTTTAAATTTTGTTTACTTGTACTGCACCCTAAAATACCTATGTACGACGGCGCTACACAAAATTGCTATAAAAAGAATGATAACTTACCTCAAATTGATTATTTATGTCGATCGTCCTTGTTAGAATCCGGCTTTTTTTTTCGATCCGTCGGCATCGCACAGCGGGATTCTAACAAGGACAATCGACATAAATAATCAATTTGAGGTAGGTTATCATTGTTTTCATAGTAATTTTGTGTAGCGCCGACATATATGGGGGTTTCTGTGTGTAGTACAAGTAAACAAAATTAAAAAATAATCTGATTAAAGGGGATAAAACACCTCATGTCAAAAAAACTTCTTAATTTCAATCGACATCTCGTCACAGCGATGTGCTACGCACATCGCTGATCACAGTTAACGACGAACTATCAATCGCTGTGCAGAACGCGCGCACATCTTGGCTCGTACGCCAAAGTTTGACCTGCGACCTCACGCATGCGCACTGTGGACACAAATTCGGATACCATTTTGGAATTTTTGCTTCTTACCACAATCTGGACGATAAAAACCTAATTTTGTGAATAAATACACCGAATGGAGCCTCATGTATCAAGACAGTGGACCATTGATGTCCATGGATAACATCCGTCGTAAGTATAAAACCAGATATAAATTGTATAGTATCTTATATACTATTTTTACCAATAATTGTTACGAGCGGTACACCTAACACACACTTCAATATGCCAGGCTCTGTGCTACGCACAGAGCCTGGTTAGGTTAGGGTTAGTATAGCTAGTAACCTGGGCAGCTTCAAATATTTACCAACAATATTATAATCAATCTTTCACTTCTAGGTAATGCTGTAACCGATCATCGGATCGGCATGCCGATCACGATCCGATCATACATGATCGGACCGTTTTTGCCGATTTCCGATCATGCAGAAAAAATCGGAAGATCGGATCGGCAAAAAAAAAAAAAAAAAAAATCTGTTTTTTTTTCTTTGAAAAATGATCCCCAAAAACATATTTTGGGAATATAAATGAATACCAAAGCAACATAACCATATGAATAAGCCCAAGGTAATCTTGTATGGGTATGCTTTCATTTAAAACTGATTAACACTCCTTTTACAAAATTACTCTCGCCGATTCTGAGCTTAGTCCCATGTGATTGTGTAGGTTACGCCAAATTAATCACATGGGACTAGGCTCAAAATCGGCGTGAGTAATTTTGTAAAAGAAGAGGTAATCAGTTTGAAATGAAAGCATACCCGTACAAGATTACCTTGGGGTTATTAATATGGATATGTTGCTTCGGTATTCATTTATATTCCCAAAATGTGTTTTTTGGTGATAATTTTTCCAAAGAAAAAAAAAAAGATTTATTTTTATTTTTATTTTTTTTTTTAGCCGATCATCCGATCCCGATCATCGATCCGATTTCGAAGATCGATCAAATTTTGCCGATCCGATCAAACGATCCGATCATCAAGGTCAGTTACAGCACTACTTCTAGGCACACATAGGTACATTACTTTACCAACCCTGTTGGAACTAAGGTATAGGCACTAGTTCACAAGTTTACCCAACCCAAGGGCCTTCTCTTACTTTAGGTCACTGGGGACCTCAAATTCCCACCCTCCAAAATACAGACGATTTTCAATAGTCACAATACCTTCTCATGGTCCGTTAACTTTCAATAGATTCCCTTTGTTATCCTATCCGAAACTGTGCGAAATCGCTGAGTGCGTGCACTAGCGCTGTGCAGCTCGGACGCTACCAATATTCGAGTGATTTCAATCCACCAGGCTTGCACATTTGGATGGGGCTATTATCTCCAAGACATCACGATCCATCACAAAAGCTTGACAAAAGATCAGATGATCATACAAATCCATCGCTATAAGACAGTAGGCTATTAATGATAACGGCTGCTATTAGTAATAGAGCAAAAAATAATGAATCCGTCTCCCTATTAACTAATCCACTTTCGATCCACCCCTTATGAGAATTTTGTACAGGTGTGTAGTTAATTTTCCATAGGGGGTGACTCCAAAGTGGATTAGGTACTAGAGCGACGATGAAATGTTCGCAACAAGATTGATGCGCGCACGTGTATTACATTGGACACGCACATAATCTTGTTGCAAACATTTCATCGTCGCTCTAGTACCTAATCCACTTTGGAGTCACCCCCTATGGAAAATTAACTACACACCTGTACAAAATTCTCATAGGGGGTGGATCAAAAGTGGATTAGTTAATAGGGAGACGGATTCATTATTTTTTGCTCTAATAGCATTATCATCAATAGCCTACTGTCTAAAAGTGGCAGAGTGGTCTTGAAGAGAAGGGAAAACCGGGGTTAATTAGAAGGCAAGAAGCCCTTTTTTGTTGATTAGGGGTGGACTAAGTAAAGTAAGACAGGTAAGCAATTGATTAAATCTTCCTAAAATCCTCTGACGAAATAAACTATAATCATAATGAGACAGTTTATTTTGTCCGAACAAATCTAAAAACCATGCAGACGAAATAAACTGCATGAATAATTGAATTCATTATGATCGGAGAGTGGCACGAATTATTATGCGTGTCGTCGGCCAGCCGTGAGAGTAGACGGTCTAAAAAATCAGACTACGTCAGACTGTGAAAACGGGACAAGATCCAGGGAAAATCGGATGCCAGGGGTTTAGGTCCCCGGTGGACTAAAGTAAGAGAATGCCAACCCAAGATCTATAAGTGTCATTAGACTTTGCTTTCGTTTTGTTCACGTCCACTACTGAACGCGTCGAGACGAGAGTGAGCCCTACTGCACTGGGTTGACTAGGCACGTTGACTGTCATTCGTTACCTTTTCGTTTTCACACGTTGACGCTCGTTCAGTCATACCGCGCACGCGCGAACACAGGCACGCACGCATAAATAAATAGGAAGCACGTGCAGTCGGCTAAGCCTAACCATTTCTTGCCCGACCCTGGCCCATGGACATCGCCGCGGCATGCCGTAGTGATACTGTGATAGATGATGCCGTACCAATAAAAAGTAGACGTTTGCATTCATTTAATTCATTTCATAGCATACAAACAGGCCAAACACTTGTTTGTGTCATTGGCTTGTCATCGTACGCAATCGCAATGCAAGAATTATTACAACCAAATTGATAAACTGTCTAACATGAGACTCGCTTTTAGTATGATATTTTTGCATTATCATGCATCTCGAGAAGAGTATGACGTCATAAACAAGAGTCAAGACACGGTGACCGTCGTTTGGGTCGCCGGTGAAAATGGGGGTGAACGCCACCCCTACAAGACTAGGGGTTAACAGCATGCTGCATTAACCCCTTACTCCATTGCCTTGAAAAAAGCCTGATAGTCAGCTGCCTTCATTGTCCAAGTAAACACTGGGGAATTCCCCTGTCTACCTAGCCTTAAAGGGACTTAGTAACATTGTCCAAATCCTCAAAATAAAATTGTAATTCTAGCGGTTCCTTTATACCTTGTTGTATTCGTATTAACAATAAAATCATGGGACAGCTTTCGGTTTTTCAAATTTCCCTTTCATTACAAAGATATGTATGATTGAAGTATTGAGATAGAAAATCTCCGGGCGAGATTTTCATCCCTGTACAAAGTGAATGCAGTGAGTTGGTGAATATCACCCAATATCACTTTGCATTTTCGCTCATTACTTGGCCATACATTGTCCATTTGACCTGAAATTTTCACACAATACCCTGAGGACATATGAGATAACAACAGTATACATTGCATCAACCATTCATCAGTTTTTGCACATCTCAACAAAGTTACTAGATCCCTTTAAATCTAGATGTTTTTCACACAATTGATCAATTTGATGCTGTGTATGTCTGTATAAATTGCATAATTGCTTTGGCTTTTGTTCAACAAACAATTATAGCATGCCTTCATTGAATCATTGTGTTAATCTTATAAGTAGTTCAAAGCTGGTTGTAAAGAATTCCTTAGAGTCACAAATTGACCTATATTCATTGTTATATACTTTGGAATGCGATACAAAAGCCACATGTATTGACTATTGTCTTGTCCAGACACCTATTGAAATGCTGCACCCCTGCAAATAGTACAAGTCAGAGTACTTTGCAGAACCCATTGTCAGTTAGGTCATTCAGACACTAATCTCTGAAATAATCAATTCAGCCTTTTGATAATACTGGCTGGCAGACAAGCCTAAACATGTAAACCACTGTTCTAAAACCTGTGGTTGAGGGCTGCACAGTCAGAAAGCTCAGGCTCAGATTGGAGCTTCAAGTCATAGATCAAATATTTTAAAAACTGGAATTTAAAGTGCTTCTGACATTGGAAAGCTCATGTAAGTTTTAAATTATATTCAATTCTAACCCCCTGTTATGTTAAGTTTGATTAATTGGTGAGATTTTACCTAGAAATGATTTTATGATTTTTGCCAGTCTCACAAATTTGTTTACTGCAGCCTGCCTATGAGAGTGACCCTAGGGTGGGTGAACGCGTGCTCAAATTTGACGGTGAGCGTGTGGCCGATATTGACGCATGTGCAGTGCATGAAAATGACGTCATCTCGGCGAGGCGAGGGCACGTTAACCGAAAACGAAAGCACGCTATTGACTGTACATCACTCGGTCATCAGCATTCTCGCCATGCCGTTTTCGCGTGGCGGTGCCGCCACGCGTAAATTTAATCTTCAAACTTGCGCCACCCATAAATTTTGATGAGATCATACCACCATGTGTAAAGTCAATAAATTCATGACAATTTCCCCATATTTGCAGACACGTGAATTGTGATTGAACTCTACCGCAGCCGCGCCGTCAACGTTTTGACACTACACTAGTCTAAGTCTACAGTTTATTTTTGGCCGTACTCCCGTTTTCCTTTCCAAATCAATCTTGATATGAATTACTAATTAGATCTAGAGCTAGAGTATCTTAAATTTAAAGTCAATCTTCTGCTCGCTTTCCGTAAAGAGGACTCATAGATACATCATACTTGCATTAACTTACGACTTTACGTGCCCTTCGCACATGTACAATAGTAAGAATTTTACCAACAAGAAATTGCACAGGAAGGTTGCAAGTGTTTACTAGATACATGACACTAAAATCGTTATATATTCTCTTTCCAAGGAGTTCTCTATGATAATATTTTGTGGTTGTGTGTGTGTGAGTGCGCATATGTGCTTGTTTGTGCGTCTATATGTGTTTGTGTAAACAAAATTCAAAAAGGAGAAAGAAAGCAACCAGAAATTGAAGAAGGAGAAAAGAGGAAAGTGTGCTAGTGTGCGTGTCTAGAAACAACAACAGCAACATCTACAACAACTTCTACAGCGATGTCTTAAAGTCACGAATAACATCTACAACATCAACAAATTCTACAGCAACTACAACACTAACAAAGTATACAACATCTACCACACAGGTCTACAACTTATACAACATATACAACAACATCTACCACAACTGCAACATCAGCAACATCAACAACATCAACAGCATATATACATATACAACAGCCTACCACTTCTACACTTCTACCTCACCTACAACAGCAACTTCAACAATATACAACAACATACCACACCTACAACATCAGCAACATCAACATCATGTACAAAAACATCTACCACACCTCCAACATCAGCTACATCAACAGCATATAATACAACAACATCTGCAACAACTACCACTTCTACCACACCTACAACATCTACTATACAACATCAGCAAGATATACAACATATACCACGCCTACAACATCAGCAACATCAACAGAATGTACTGTACAACAATGTTTACAACAGCATCTGCTGATTGATCAATGCAATGGACGGGGTTTCACCTGTTTTCTCTTATAGAGCCATGTCTTGGGCAGGCTTGGGCAGGCTTTAGTAGGGACACTGATTTTCCGTTTCAAAAAAAGGCCTTTTCCGTTTCAGAAAATCTGGAATTCCGCTTTTACCTGCCTGAACAACGGAAATTCCGTTTTGCCATAGACTTTGTGAAAAACTGCAAATTCCGTTTACACAGAACTCCATACAAAATTCAATGAGTAGGGTAAAATCATGATTTTCACCCACAAATCATCAAAATTTGGGGGGAATGTGTCATGCCTGATATCAGGAAGGACTTACCACAGGCCAGAGAGTAAATATCTTTAAAATTTATTCAATAATGATTAAGGCTGAGTTGGTTCGGTCCGTCACACCGGTTCCCGACCGTCACCATCGGGTCCCGGTTTCGTTTTTTTCGGAACGTGCACCGAAATTATTTTGTTTAATTTATTTTTGTTTCCGTTTTCCGTTTCAAATGGTCAATTCCACGATTTTCCGCGATCGCGGAAAATCAGTGTCTCTACTTTAGTAGAGAATGCCACATTGACATAGTGTAGTGTGTAGCATGGAGCTGGAGGCTGTGCTGACTGTGCATAAACATTGTGTGGCAAGTGCAGAGGGCGCTATACTGAGTTTCGCTAACAACCGCTATCATATGCATTGTTTATTTACTCTGTATTATGCTACAAGGGAATTGTGTGAATGGTGTGTAAATGGTTATACCCTAGTATGACAATTTACTTGTAGATGTACATGTAGCAAGTTGGGGCTTCCAATCTGGCCCGAGCCGGTCTGGGTTTCGATTTAACTTTAAGCTGAAACTATTTATAAGAGAAAACAGGTGAAACGAATAACCAAAACAAATCTTATGAAGTGGATCACTTAGAATAAGTTTAATACTGCATTAATTTAAGCTTGCCTTTCGCTCATGTCATTTGACCTTTTCTGTCCACTTGACAGGCCGGCACAGCGTTCCTCATGAATAAACTCCAGTATTAGCAGTCGGAACAATGTCCAGTTCACAGACATCGCCTCAGATCCTGCTTGCCCAGCTGGTGCAGAATGCTCTGTGTAAGACGCTGGGGTCGTCCCACCGGGCCGTCCACCTCGGGGAGAGTGCCGAGGATGTCGCCAAGCTGGGCAAACGGCTCCACCGCAAGTTGTTTGACACTCTGATCACTAGTCTGCCAGGGCCTCTCCAGAGGAGCAGCGCAGGGAGTTCATCCAGGGCTGGGAGACTCGGGCCCAAGGAGCGGCTCATCATGGTCGTGTTCAGATTGAGGGAGCGCAGGAAGTTTGACGAGGCTGACCAGCTGGAGACCATCTTGGATCATCTCAGCAAGCTGAAAGGTTGGCTACTTTCTGTTGTTTTTCAAGCTTACCTGCAACATACAACACAAATAAAAATATAAAAATAAATAAAAATGAAAAGACATGTGAATAACAAAGTTTCAGTTTAGGGCAATTCCAAGCAAAGCTTCATAGAGCTAACATAACTTAATTCACCCCCTTGCCGTTTGATTACTGCAAATATTTATAAGGTTACTTATCTTGCGGTATTATTGTGACATTTTTTTTTCCATCTTTGCTTAGAATTGCCCTTCATATCTACACTGAAAAAAAGAGCAGCAACACTCAATAATTCTCCAGAAATGTGATGTTTTATAGCTTTGTAGATCTATATTTTTTATATTTAGAAAATAAATTCACATTACTGTTTACATTATATGAAATGTGTGTACTCACATTTTCAGATTGCCACTTTGTATGCACAGAGTCATATGAAGTTGTGGTGTATTTTCTTTCCATCAGTAAAAACCAATTGACCAAATATTAAATAATGTTCAATTAATATTCATGAATAATAGAGTGAAGTTCTCAATTCTATTTCAGATGAGGATAAAGATCAGCTGGAGCATATGAACTGTATTGCAGAGTTTCTGCTTGCCTTGGCTGGATCTAAACAGTCCTCACACAGACTTGCCATCGGCCACACAGGACCACTCCTCCCATCTACCAGGCCAAACGTATGTTTTCTAATTACTTAGTATTTTTATTGAAAACAAATATTACAAATTTATTGTAGAATTGTCGGAATAAATTATTTAAAATGGTTTATTAATATTTGAAGTTTGTTCAAATAGTTTGTTGGTTTGTCAAAAATAATAGTATTTCAATGATTATACTTGCTGTATTATGCCACTAATATACAGTAGTTACTTTGTAAGATCGTCCATTCAAAATCGTTTTAATCACTCTCAGCCCCCCCCCCCCCCCCCCCCATTAAAATAATAATAATAATAATGCAGGGCAACATTTTATTCAAATTGTATTGTTCTTGTTCATTTGTTTCTGTTTCCAATAAAAAAAACAAAGTCATAGAAATAAGGCCTGCTTTCATAAAATTTGCAAACAATCAGATCTATATTATTATTTAAAATGTGTTGGGTTTTTTTTCTCTTCAGGAAAATGCAGTGTTGCCAGAGGGAGCCTGGTTCCATGGGGATGGGAGGCACATTCACAGATGTGATCAGCATAGAGGCTATATCCACTATGACAGGTATGGCACTGGGATATGATAATATTAATAATAATGATATAACGTATTTGTATAGCCCCTACTGCAGGCCAGCCTCTAAGCGCTTTGAAAAGAAAGTTGTAGATAGAGTCTATGTTTGAGCTATGACTGATAGTGTTCTTTGAAGAGGAATGACTTAAGGTTGAGTTTGAAAGAGTCAACAAAAGAAGCAGTTTTAATCTGGTTTGGGAGAGCCCCTTCACCCCTTAACTATGGGTGGGTTGTGTACAAAGTCTATGTGGATTTCAGGAACTCGAAGGGGACTGGTTAAAGTGATCCATCATCTTTGCGAAAAATTCAACCAAACTCACCTGGAGCTTTCACACTTCTCTTGTACCTTGTTGTTTGGCTTATGGTAACAGAAGAATTATTTCCTTTAACCCCTAACGTGCCAAGCTCGCATTTTTGCGAGTTACAATGCACACAAATGCCATAGAGCATAACAATCCCTGGCACGTTAACAGTTAAAACATTACAAACTACCCTTAGCTGTTTTATGAGTTGCAGTACTAATATTTGCTTTATGTCTATATTATTTTTAAATGTTCTTTTGTCATTTGTGTCATTATTTCTGCCCTTTTTATAGGGAGCTGTTTGAATGCAGACAATACCACCAGCCTGGTAATGACAGTGGTATTTCAGAGATCTCATGCAATGAGAGTCACCTGGATACAAGAGTGAGTCTATTTCATTTTTACCCTGACAAAGATTATTCGAAAGCTAGGCTCCATACTAACTCTCATTCTTTTCCCTTTTTTTTTTTTAAATTAGTTTTTAACATAATCACTAGTAACTTAAATATACCGGCTACACCCCTGCAAGAGTTAGTTGATATTATTTGTTAAATATTCTTCATTGATGAGTATTTTATGTTGACTGTTTAAATATTGAGTCTCAAGTGTGACACTGTGTTACTATATTTGTTTTAAACCAAACGCTAAAAAGAGTTTTGCAAATTTGTGTCTATCCAAGGACAGCATGATTCTAAATAGGTGCTTTTCCACTACCATCCTACTATCAAAAATAAATGTTACTTTACCCTTGAAAACTTCACATAATTTGGCCATAAATAAACATGTTTTGTTTCAGCATTATGCTTTACAGGAAATTTTGCTGATAAGTTTGAGTCTGACTTGCCAACTAAAAAATAACTAGTAATTTGTTGAGTGTGAATGGGCCTAATGACTGAAGATTGCTTGTTCTACTAAATATGTCATGTGATAATATAAATGTTCTAAATGTTATGTATTGTCTTATTCATCCACTCTGATAAGGATCTATCCTTGTTGGTATACTTTAGTTTCAAATAAATTTTAATGTCCTCTGGAAGAAAAATCCTGTGAAATGCAACATATAATATTCTTGATTTTGTCAATCTTTCTCATCAGATATTTGAAACAGAGCCTGGTCGGGATCTTCGAGGCAATAGACTGTTTGCTGCGAAGGTGAGAAATAGAACATTAATTTTTAAGGCAAAGATGGGATCTAGTAACATTGTCAAAATCCACAGAACTTACTTAGAACTTTAGAGGTTCACTCTTACCTTTTTTTTTATAACCAATAGAAGCATGGAACAGGTTTTTTTTCCTTCAAATTTCCCTTTCTTTAAAAAGATATCTATAATTGAAGTGTTTGGATTTTGAAATATCCACTATGACAATGACAATGAATGACAATGACAATGAATTTTATTCTCAATAACGGCCCCTCACGGGGGCATGGGAGAAATACAAAGATAACACTTTTGCGACAATAACGCCTCAAGAAAACATTTGTTATGCCTCCGCAACGAAGTAGCCGGAGGCATTATGTTTTCGGGTTGTCCGTCCGTCCGTACGTACGTCCGTCCGTCCGTACGTACATACGTACGTACGTACGTTATCTCAAGAACCGATTGACGGATTTTCACCAAACTTGGGTCATGTATGTATCTTGGGGGGCCGATGATCTGATTAGATTTTGGGGTCATGAGGTCAAAGGTCAAAGGTCACAGAGCTCATTATATATGCAAAAACAGCTCGTGATCGCGTTATCTCAAGAACGGATTGACGGATTCTGACCAAACTTGGTACATGTATGTATCTTGGAGGGCCGATGATCTGATTAGATTTTGGGGTCATGAGGTCAAAGGTCAAAGGTCACAGCTCATTATATATGCAAAAATAGTTTGTGATCGCGTTATCTCAAGAATCGATTGACAGATTTTCACCAAACTTGGGTCATGTATGTATCCTGGAGGGCCGATGATCTGATTAGATTTTGGGGTCATGAGGTCAAAGGTCAAAGGTCACAGAGCTCATTATATATGCAAAAACAGCTAGTGATCGCGTTATCTCAAGAACGGATTGACGGATTCTGACCAAACTTGGTACATGTATGTATCTTGGGGGGCCGATGATCTGATTAGATTTTGGGGTCATAAGGTCAAAGGTCACAGAGCTCATTATATATGCAAAAATAGCTCGTGATCGCGTTATCCCAAGAACGGATTGACAGATTCTGACCAAACTTGGTACACGTATGTATCTTGGGGGGCCGATGATCTGATTAGATTTTGGGGTCATGTGGTCAAAGGTCAAAGGTCACAGACCTCATTATATATGCAAAAATAGCTTGTGATCATCAAAATTGAGTTGACAGAATCAATTCAGTGTACATGTTGATTTGGGCTTGATATAAATCGCGTAATGGCGGAGGCATCATTTTCGACTGCGCGCAGTCGAAGATCCATCTAGTTTAAATGTACAATATGAGTAACACAACTTTTAACTAGCACACACAATAACTTATTTGGCACTAAGAGAACTTAGACAGGTATAGCTATAACTGTGTACAGTGCAATGAGTTATGCAATGAGCAATTATAACTTTGCATTTTCGCTCAGTACTTTGCCATATGCATCCATTTAACAGGAAATTTCCACATGTCATTTTGTGGACCTATCAGATTACAAAAATATACATTTTATCAACCATTTATCATGTTTTGCACATGTCAACTAAGTTACAAGATCCTACATACTAGAAATGACTTGACTTTACTATTTTAGTCGAAAAAATTTGTTCTGCTTTGACAGATAAAAGTCTTTATTTCCATCGAAGAAGAAACACTATCAATAAATTCTAAATACAACTTGTACCAACAAAATCTTACTTACAAATAAGTAACAATTAAAGCACCTGAAACAAAATTATTGAGAAATAACATTTTAACAACAAGTGTGTTTGCTTTGTATTTGCTGAACCTCTAGAGTATCATGGGCAATACCTACGAGAGGGAAACCAAGGAGACGCTATTCGGCGGTCTGGTGCACAGTCGCGTGACCAACATGGATGCTCATCTGTCAATACCAAGTCTTCCGGACACTAGTAACCCTGCCTTCCTTGGACTCAGGATACCAGCTTTGGCTGAGGTATGATGAATGATGTTTAAATTTAGTGGAACCATGTTCAAATCATAGTATTGTTTATATATGAGTAAAGTTGGCATTGTGCTTTACAATGCCACTGTGAGATAACACAGTACATGTAGCATGACCAACATGGATGCTCATCTGTCAATACCAAGTCTCCCGGATATTAGTAACCCTGCCTTCCTTGGACTCAGGATACCAGCTTTGGCGGAGGTATGATGAATGATGATTAATTTAGTGGAACCATGTTCAAATCATAGTATTATATGAGTAAAGTTGGCATTGTGCTGTACAGTGCCAATTTGAAATAATGCGGTCGCATGACCAACATCTGTCAATACCAAGTCTTCCAGATACTAGTAACCCTGCCTTCCTTGGACTCAGGATACCAGCTTTGGCTGAGGTATTTATTAATTTACAATTTTCAAATCAAAGTTGTATGATCAGTATCAAGGTTGGCATTGTACTGTACCATGGAACTTTTTTTTTAAAAAGTTCATGTGATCAACTGCCGTTACTAAGTCTTCCAGATACTAGTAATGCTGCTTTCCTTGGACTAAAGATACCGGCTTTGGCTGAGGTATTGGGAATTATATCTCATTCAGTTGTGGTCTTCAAATTGTATTTCTGTTCTGGGACTTAACTTGACACTGTGGGCAGTCGTGTGAATGACATGGATGCTCAGCTGTCATTACTAAGTCTCCCGGATATTAGTAACCCTGCCTTCCTTGGACTCGGGATACCAGCTTTGGCTGAGGTATGATGAAGGATGTTTAATTTAGTGGAACCAAGTTCAAATCATAGTATTATATGAGTAAAGTTGGCATTGTGCTGTACAATGCCAATTTGAAATAACACATTCGCATGACCAACATCTGTCAATACCAAGTCTTCCAGATACTAGTAATCCTGCTTTCCTT
>JBAMJV010006902.1:0-139058 GCA_037951105.1 Echinarachnius parma | reverse complement strand
GGGTAATTAACGTACTTCTTCCTGCCCAGCGTGACCTGCGGCAGAGCCCTCATTCTCCGTCTGTCCAGCTTCCTAATCTCCTCCTCCACAACCTCACGGAACTTCTCTCATCCACAACTTTCACACTGAGGTTAATTTAAAAATAGAGAGAAAAATAGACATGATAAGTGATCTATATGAAAGGAGGATTGGATTCATACATCTAGTGGGCGATGCCATCTTCTGAAGCTGTGCACTGCGTAATACACACTGCTCTGTGTATATGTAGTGTTGTCGCTTTTAAATTTATTTACTACATTAAGGTATCTATGGTAACGTACCCCATTGTGGTCTCCACAGTGCATAGTTCTAAAATAAAATGTTAAATGAGCTTCTAGAATAGTGGTTAGGAAATGTTCAGGACTCTGTTTGATTCCCAAGGCCTATATTTATTTATTTATTTATTTATTGTTTTGGTTGTATACATTTCAAACGATGCAGCAGCAGGGCTGAAAGGATCAGTGTACGATTGAACATCAAAACAGTACATAATTATAAATAATACAATATTAGCAATTGTACATTCAAATTCAAATGATTTCTTTGCTCTTTTTCATTTATGTATTTAATGAATATCATGTATCCCTGGTAACGTACCCCAATGTCGTAGAGTGCGCTGACAGCTTGTGGTCACTCAGTTGAGTTTCATGTGGCTCCTGTAAACCTTCTGGACGATGCGGTCTCCACGGTGAAGGATGCATCACACCATGCTGGCACTCTCTGCTTCTCACTGGGAGAGAAAAGAATTGAGATACACGTAAAACGTGTCTGTAAAGATCCTACATGGGAGACATAATAGCTGTCTTTAGTAAGCAGATGGTCTCTAAAAACAGGTGGTATATTAAAGCAGGTTGACTTATTCAGTCGTTCTGTACACCATCTGTTGATGCGGTCTCCCAATGAGAAATGCGATCGCACCATGCTGCACTCTCTGCTTCTCACTAAATGGTAGACCATATATTGTTAAATTGGTATTTAGTAATCCTTCTATTTGTGTCTGGTTTATTAAGTCTGAGCTACAACATGCATTGAAAAAGGTTCTGGAAGTACCCCTACCACCATCCATGGATAATCTGTTGATAGTTGACCACCTAAGGTGAGTGACCTCTAAAGACACCATGTACAATTTGTGTCTGCTAAGGGTCACTTTTGATCACCACCATAGGCAGGGTTGGTTGCTATAGACGAGGTGGCCATACGGAAGGTGAGTTGTGTGTAACTTATTCTGTAGTACAGAATTCATAGCAAACACTACCTAGAGTCCCACTCATCCGTATTGGAGTTGTACTTGTACGTTGGACGGAATCCAATAGTACCTTCTCTCAAACCCTCCAAACACTCGTTTCAGATCTCTTTGCCTGTTTAGACTGAAAAATAAAACAATATCATATAACACAACTGCTAATATTTAAAGAAGTAACATCTCCTGAAATAATCAATCTAATATTGTATAGACACCTAATGTTCTCATGAATAGTCAATCTCAACTGTTAGTAACAACAAATAACTTAATTCATGTAATATATTCTATTTCATAATGCTATTGACCCGACCTATAGAAACAAATGCACTCTCACCTTATATCACAATTTAACTGTTCATCTCTTGGATGGCTTTCAGCTTTACGCCCACAAACTTCTTCGGAACTCATGTTGCCTCTTCTCATCTCTCATCCTGGACCAACAGTTCAAAGTCAATTCAATTCAATTCATTCATTTCATTTTATGGCCAAAATCGGAAATTCTTGTATAAAACATGCATTGACTTAAACAAAAATTATTCTTAATTCAAACTTTTATCAAAATACATTATAACAAAAATGGCATAAACATGTATTTCTACCATACTACTATAAAGGTTCCAATATTAACTGTAACAATCATACAAATGTATCTAAATACCTTGCATTTCATGTGAGAATTGTAATACAACACCGAGCATCATAATGGCTTCAAGTTTAGTGGCCAGAGCACCGTCTTATGACCAATATTCACGAAAGCCTGCTAGCTTAGTTCCTAGCAAAGTCTATTTTGGATGACGTGGTTGAGAAGTAAACACAAGATATTTTAGTTGCTATCTTAAACGTTAACTTAGAAAGTACCTAAGGCTCACCCAGTTGACCCTAGTTGGGGACTAGGAAAACTGTTAGCTGCTCAATAAACTGCACATTTACAATACACTTAGCCAAGACTAAGCTAGCAGGGTTTCATGAATATGGAGCTCAGTCTCAGTTCAATTCAAGATGAATCCCATTGCTCTTTTTGATCATTTAAGAAACATTTCTGGTCAGTTTTCATACATTTGTCTTATGAAATAAGAAGATGAGGCAATTTTCTTCAATTCTTTTACCTGATCTTGCACCAGCAACTCTTTGAAGCGGTTCTTCTCAATCAACCGCTTGACCGATCCACCGCAAGGTCATTGATGCGGTAGTTGAGATCACCCATCCATATACCCCACACTACAAGCAAAATCAAATGCAAGGTCAAAGTCAAGCTGAGCAATTGGTTAAAGATGCTTTGGATTGTAAATCAGGGGCCTGTTTCATGAAAGGCTCTTAGCCAAGACCGTCTTAACTGTGACATGACTGTGACTGATCTACGGACTTACGGATGGCTTTTGTTCGATCATAAAGGAAAAGGATACAATTATAACAGCAAAGAAGCTTTCATGCAACACGTGTTGCCTTAAATGTCAAAGTTATACCAAGGTTGTGTACGAACATAGTTAAGACCCTTTCAGGGCCTAGATACGCAGTGCCGTCTTACAATCGCAGTATGCACGGGTGTGTAATACACACTGGATCAGTTAATCGATGCGATAGTTGGAATCTCCTATCCATATAACCACACTACAAAGGAATACAAGACAAGAAAAGGTAACAATACATGACTCTCTTGTATTGTATGTTACTACGCGGTTCATGGTTCTCTTTCTCAAACTTCATGCGTGAGTTGATGTCATGATAGTTTATTCACTTGTAGTGATATAGATTATTATTAATAGCACGACAACTAAATGTTTATAAGGATCAAAGGTTATGTTGTATGAAAGTCATAGATGTCCTGGCTTTATCTCTTGCACAATTGGTTAAAGCGTGAATAATATGATATTGCCAATTTAAGGAGCGAGTACAGACAAGCTTACTCGTGCTGCATGATGCTGTGAGGCTGATGGTTCTCCCTTTCAAACTGCATGCGTGAGATGATGTCATGATAGTTGGTTTCTTCTCTCATAGTATGGCTTAATTTTTATTTGATAACATGTTAATGGGGATCAAAGGTGTGTTGCCCATTTAAAGATCAGACTTGCAGATCAACACGTACTCATGTTGCATGATGTCTAGTGGCTGATGATGGTAATCTCTTTCAAACTTCATGCGTGAGATAATGTCGTGGTAGTCCTGTGTTCTTCTCTCAAACTCCTCTGTGTGGGCCGCCAGGTGAGAGTTGACGAAGCAGAACGACGTGTTGTGTGGAAGTTGAAACGAACGCCCACTGCTCCTTTATTGCCCTGGGGAGAGAATTACATAATATTTAGTATCAGTTTATGCATACAAGGATTAAGTGACAGAATAATCAGCGAGTTGATTGTGGTTGTTATCTATGAAGATGAAGAAGAAATGGCATTATACAGAGCGTATCAAAAAAGGCGTTACACTTTTAGAAAATCTGTCAAAATACATTTCAAAATATTTGAAGATTTGTTCATGTCGATAGATGCCCAATACCTCATCTATCAAGTGCCACTAACGAAACAAATTTTCATTCACGCTTGGGCGAACACTGACTGTTTTTGTCCAGAGTGTGAAAATGACTTGCGCCAAATTGAAAGAAGAGGGAAAATTAAACCACCAGTCCGTAAAGTACTACCTTAAAACAAATATTGCTCATTTGCATAAATTTAGGATTATGTCATGAGTATAGGCGTACCTAGGGGGGGGGGGGGGGGGATCAACCCCCCCCCCCCCCCCCCCCACTTAGACCAAACATTTTGGGGGGTTTAACCCCCCCCCCCCATTTCAAATTTGTATTGTTCACGAGACCAAATGTCAATGGCCTCGACCGTCATTTTCGATGGTCTCGACCTCGAAAAGTGTGAAAAACTGTGGTCTCGGCCTCGAAAATGTCAAATTTTCCGAGTATCCCCCCCCCCCCCCCCCTCCGCCCTCCTCGCTTACAGGATTCGCAACCACTGGGTCTTGCTGACCGGACCTGACCTAGGTCCCGAACACATTTTCTACGACTACCACCTCCCCCCCCCCCACCCCCCCCCCCCTGCTTACCGGATTCTCAACCACTGGTTATTGGTCTTGGTCTCAAAATTGTGGACCGGACCTGGCCACAGTCTTGAAAATGTCGAAAATTTGCAGTCTCGGCTGCGAAAATTTTCTACGACCACCCGCCCCCCCCACCCCCCCCCCCTCTCCCGCTTACCGGCTTCTTAACCACTGGGTCTTGGTATCGGCCTTGAAATTGTGCACCGGACCTGGTCTCGGCTTTGAAAATGTTCTACGACTCCACCCCCCCCCCCCCCCTTGACAAATCCTGGGTAAGCCACTGGTTATGCTAGTCTAGGAATGTTCTGGCAAAGAGCAATTTGTTTGAATGGGAGTACTTATTCGCACTGCTGGTTCAATTTTCCCTCTTCTTTCCAATTTGGCGCAAGTCATTTTTCATACTCTAGACAAAAACAGTCGCCCAAGCGTGAACGAAAATTTGTTTGTTAGTGGCACTTGATAGATGAGACTATTGGGCATCTATCGACATGAAGAAATCTTCAAAATATTTTGAAATGTAATTTTGACAGATTTTTCAAAAGTGTAACGCTTTTTTTGATACGCTCTGTATAAATGATGTACATCATCATCTATTTTCTCTGAAATGCCTCATCTAATTAGATAGGATTTTTCCATCATACTTGTATAGTAAAAGAATGGTAATTGTTTGTCGTCCAAAAGTCTTCCCTGGAAATCATCTTTTCTTGATTTTTTGCTTCCTGCAATGTTTACAAACACCCGTCATAATTCAAAACTTAACAAAGACTTTTAATTCTCCATAAATCTGTCTAAAACCTTCAAAAACAAACTCTGCCTTTATTTGTATAAATGTCAAACATTTAAACTAATAGAATATCCACTTATTCAAAACCATCCTATTTCTCCAGAACATTAAATGACAATGGCGGATATGTCTCTCTAGTTGTGAAGCGCGATAAAAAGAAAGTGAAATATGGTTGCAGAAAAGAGATTTCTTGTAAATGCTCACCATTTTACCCATGATACCTGTCCCAACAGTCTCTGCAATGTACCTCATCTACATACGGTTTGTGTCTCTCTTGAATGAATACTAGTATCATCATCCCAACTAGCCGGATCAACTTGAGCTGTAAAGAGAAGTCATTGTTAACAGCATGGTTTTGACCTACATCTAGGTTAGAATGTCGGAGCAGGGGTTATATATAAAACAACAGCTTTCTGGATTGCTAAATTATGCTGGTCGTCTCTGCAATGACCTCATCTACATACGGTTTGTGTCTCTCTTGAATGAATACTAGTATCATTATTCAACTAGCTGGATCAACTTGAGCTGTAAATAAAATAAATATCTTTACATACATGATTGTAATCCAAATTTGTTTTAATTTGCTATACTTTTATGTTCTAGTGTATATGTTCAAATATCTCTTTGTGGAATATCAAATATCTTAACTTTATTTTTATGCAGACACATGCACATACACACACAGAGAAAACAATTTGAAACCCTTTTCTCAATGTACATCAAATCCATAAGTAAATCAATAATTTGAACACATTTTATGACACAATACTTATAAGGGAATGAACATTTCTACATTTTAGCTGAAGAATGGAGGTGAAAGCAGTAAATAAGTTGTATTTCCACACATTATTAAACCAGGGTTTGATCTTAGTGGTAGCCCAAGTGCTAATGGCCATCAGGAATCTTGTATTGAATACAAAGGTCCAAGATCTACATGACAGAAGTCTCTGATGGGGTCTATCTGAGTGTGTCTTTTTTGCCACGGAAAAGAAGAGCTGTTATGTACCTTGACAAAGATGCCATCCTGATGCAGACACATGGCACCACTTAGTAAGGACTGGGTTAACCTGGTGGGTCCTGTATTATCTCTATGGGGATTGCAATATGTAGTAGGGAACAGGTTTACCAATTGCCTACAGGAATCTAGTAGAATCCTGTATCAATTCCTTGGGGAGTGCAAAATCTAGTAGGGAACTAGTAAAATACCTGATTGATTGAGTTATTATGTATCAGTTGCCTAGGGGAACATTTTGGGGTCCTGTATTAACTGTATAGGGGTAGCAAAATCTTGCAGAGAATAGATTGTACAAGTCCATGGGGATTCAGAATCTCAAAGGGAACGGTGTTAATAAGTACCTTGACATAGATGCCATCCTGGTGCAGACACATGACAACACGTTTATGCCATTCCTCCTCCCGGATGGAGTCATTGAAGAGGAACGCCTCCTTGCTTAGATCCAGCTCCTGAAAGCCAATGGCGTAGATGTCAGGTGGTCTGGGGTCACGGGCTAACCAGTCACGAAGGTCCTCTGTAGCACCCTTACCATTTACGTTCCACGTCCCTGTGAATATCCTAAAAGATATCAAGGTAATGGGAAACTTGATATTAACACTACTGCCATTCACTTAGACATGATCAGGATGAGTAAGAATCATGTCAGGTGGTCTGGGGTCAGGGGCTAACCAATCATGCAGGTCCTCTGTAGCACCCTTACTATTTACGTTCCATGTCCCTGTGAATATCCTAAGAGAAATCCAGGAAATAGGAGAAATATAGAACATTTGAAATTAATATAATTCTTCATTAGACATCATCAAGGTAAGATGTCATAATGTAAGGTTGTCTGGGATCACAAGCTAACCAATCTCATAAGTCCTCTGTAGCACCTTTACCGTTAACGTTCCACGTCCCTGTGCATTCCTTGGAGAAGACGAGGAGGAGAGACACAAATTTACATGACATGTGTTGCTTCAGAATTTCCCAAGTTTCCTCAATTTACAGAGCTATAACTTTTTGAATATATACAAATTACTTTTTTCCATGGTTCATTGGTAGTATTCAACAAATAATGACAGTTTATTACATGTAATCAATACCTGTCTTTCTTTTTTCATTTTGTTCTGTCATTTGTTTCATGTCCTCAGAAACCTAATACAAATTTAATCCATTGCTTGAAAACTGAGGACTACTTTTACCTTCTGAGAACACATTGTCTTCACTATTGTTGAACTAATTAATTGCACATACAGTACACATAAAGTCAGACAAATAAACAGAGTGACACAAAAACAGATTACGCAATACATTCACACAATGTCTTACCTGAAATCATGTGGGAATGTGTACTCTGTCTCTCTCCTCTTCAAGATCTCCTCCCTGACACCAGCTGGTTTGAATGGCTTCACCGATGCATAGCCTGCCTTGTCTATACTGTTGTTTGATCCCCTGTAGCAAGCAATAGAAATGGAAAATGCATAATATGATCATATGAAATACTGAAAATCCATGAAAAATCAAGGTGCAACAAAACAGTGTTCAAATAAAGACACAAGTATAAGATCCTGAGATATGCATTAGCTTTAACACTTCAAATTATACAGGAATCAATGCCTTTCACTCAGAGATTGGAAGTCTTACAAAATTTAAGGGACTCCTCATGCTAGTCTTGTTGTGTTCCCTTTATAGGTTAGGTAACAATTCAAACTTACAGAAGAAGACAGAGAAGACTTGGGGCAGTAGAGGGAAGCATCCTAGTTTAGATGTATTTAGGAATGCATTTATAATGGTTTTAAAGGGTTATTAAAATAAATGACGGAATTAATCTTGCAACAGAGATGACTTTGGCAGAAGAGCATGGCTCTCGAAGGTTGAGGTCGATGTAGAACCAATCATGCCTTCCTGTCATGCTGACATATAAGAAAGCATTTACCACAAATTATTTATAAATAAATATTGAAAGACTCAAGCTCAGGATAGAGACTACCTGGGTGTGTCTCATGAAGTTGAGGTCCATGTCGAACCACTCCTGCCTATTGACTCCCCCTGAAGATGTTGACATGAAAATGACTAAGAAATATGTATTGAAAGACTTACGAAAGAGACGACTTTGGTGTGTCCAAGAAAGCATGGTTCTCTAGATTGAGGTCTGTGTAGAAGGTGCTGCTCCCTTGTTCTTCCAGGTCAGTGTAGAAGGTGCTGCCTCGGATATCCTGGTTTGGGTCTCGCCGCCGGAGTCCACCATTCCTCTCTAGGACCAGACCACCATCAAACTCATCTCTAAGATTCTGTATCATACCAACTTTATCAAGACCTGAATTTTAAGCACACAATTGAACAGGAAGTGATAGAAAGTAATTATTATAACAGTAGTTCTAAGGTTACACTGTTATACAGGGAAGGGCTCTTTCCAAAGTTCAAATAAAAGTTCATAAAATACAAATGTTTAGGTCAAACTTCTTTCCTGAGGGAATCCACCGTTCATCAAACTCATCCCCAAGATTCTGTATCACACCAACTTTATCTAAACCTGTGTTACAAGCACACAATTGTATTGTACACTAAGTGAAGAAATGTTGTTATTATAAAGGCAATTCCAAGGTAAAGTGTTTTTTTTGTGCATCTGTTACCACTATTCTACCCACCAAAATCTATTCCTCTCCAGAAGCAGATCATTAAACTCATCCCCGAGGTTCTGCATCACATCATCTTTATCTAAACCTGTGTTGCAAGCTCACAATTGTGAAGAAAGGATGTTATTATAAAGAGCAATTCCTGTCATGCAGGGGAAGTTTTTTTTCTTCAAAGTTAAAGTCATCAAATATAAATGTTCAGAACACAATCCACAATTCCATTTAGATCCAACCCATCAAACTCATCACTAAGATTCTGTATCACGCCAACTTTATCCAAACCTTAATTGTTAACACACAATTGAACAGGAAATGAAAGAAGTCATTATTATTGTGGTAACACTGTGATGAGGAGAATGTTGTCTTTCTAATGTCATTCTTATGAACAAACATTTAAAGTTAAATAACAATTTAGGAATTTGGGAAATGTAAAATATCTGCTTAATTCCCAACAAAGTGAAACGGAAAGATTTGATTTGAGTAAACAACTTTACAGGATTGTGAACTGTTAATATACAGCACTTTAACATATTAGTGATTTGTTTCCAAATATTTCAGATGCAGTATCAATTTTGATGAAAGTGAAACACAAACAAAGGGCAATAAACAAACATAATGGATATTTTGCATTCTCAATAACACAATAAATGAAAGCTTGAGGAATAGATGAGACATTGCAGCTGTTAAAGGGGATCTGTAACTTTGTTCCCACGTGCCCACACTGATGTAACCTGAGAACACTTTCGAACCTGATCAATTATCTCAATAGGATTGAAAGCTGAAACCAGTTTCATGTTTCTTATCACAAGTAAAACAATACCACGAAAGGAACTGAAGATTGAGTGTCATCTTACTAAAATAGAAGGAAAAGAGTTTTAATCAAAAACTCAACATTTATCATGGAACTTGCCTGTAGAGGTCACCGGTCTACATTAAACTTGTTTGTTCCCCTTAGCTATCTGTTTTGAAAATGTGACTATGGGTTGCCAATTTAAAGATTTGTCTAAATATTATATTCCTAAATATGGGACTTCATACAAATCTTTACAAAATAATGAAGAGCAGTATCAGTAACAAAAAATGGCTGTAAAAATAGATGAATTTATGCTCTTTCTTCTTATACACTCCATAGAACTTGTTATGTTCTTGCTCAAATAGAGGACTACCAGAGCACAAATATGTGGGCCATCGTCCTATGATGGGTTAGTGATCACTATACACTGGTTTGACCCTCATTACAATGAATTCTCTCTCAAAGCTACTCAAAGAAGCTACTCACTGGTGGTGGATGATGATGACGAGGATGAGGACGATGAGGAGGAGGAGGATGAAGTTTCCTCTCCTGTGTTCCCCAATGTCCCGTGAAATGCGCCAAGCTGGAAAATAGTTTTTAAGATGGATTTATGTTTGTGTGTCTACTTAAAGGGGACCACCAGGCAAAGAACAACACATAATTATATGTTTTGGTACGTTGTGTGATATCAAATAGATGCCCAACATTTTGCAAAGGGTTGTGTACTTCATGAACAATGCAATGAATTACCACCACTTACGGAACCATTATTACTTCATGGTTCTGTCCGCACCAAACTTTTATGAGTGCGCCAATTCTATTCAAGCGTACGTTTGGAGACAATAGAATCATGGACGATGCGTTCGTCCTAGATAAAAGGTAGTCTTTGTATGCAGACCCCTGAACACATGTAGTATCGTGATGCTTTTCCCCAATTATATATTTTTTCTGAAAACTATTTTTTCGATTTCTTTGGTGGAATGGACTACTGAAGATGTTTAAAATACCTTCTTTTATGAGAATATTATTTTTTGGGTGGTGGTACCCTTTAAATACATGAATACATTACTAGTACAACAGTGCTGCCTTAGATAAAGATTCTGCTGGAATCATAAGCTCAATTTCTATCATACAGGCTTTTATCATGATAATAAGCAGTTTTCAGCAGCATTTGTTTTTTCTCTCATTTCATTAAACTCCAAGTATGATGACCACAAAAATGCAAATTTAATTCTATCATACAGGATTTTATCATAAGAATAGGCAATTTCCAGAAGTATTTTTCATTTCATTTCCTTTCATCCAAGTATGATGTCCACAAACATGCAAGTTAAATAATGAACAATGACAGACCACAAATTTAGGGAGTATACATGAGAGCATGAAATAAAGAGTGACTAAATGAACTAACAGTAATACAACAGCTATTGTTAAAAGCTGGTCAACATAACCTTGCTTAAAGTGTCCTTTTAAAAAATTATTAAAAAACCTTTGGTTAAAATCGACTACGCTAGTACCAATTTTTAAACAATATATTTACAAACTACACAAATAATTTGCGAAGAGTAGTGACAATACAAGTAAATTTTTAAAAGAGAATGGTGAAAAAGCTGCAAAGTTTTATATGATTTATTTAATTGTAGAATTGTATACAATTTAGCTTTCGGGCTACGATGTGCAGTTATATGAATAAAACCATTTATCTATCTATCTATCTATCTAAAGTCTGAGTGAAACAATCCAATTGGAAGCAAAAGAAAATGATCTTGAGGTACTACACTTATAACGTCCCCATAGCAATGAGAGGGGTCAGAAATCTTCTTTGTCTGAGAGGATGGTTGCTTTACCTTCCGAGGCAGTGTCAGCAGGTGGTGGCTGGGGGTGCACTGCAGGTGCAGGGAGTGAGGGTGCGAAGGGGTCAGTACTGTCCAGCAGGCTCTGCCCACCCATCCCTGGCCCAGCATTACCCTTCTGCTGAGCCTGCAGGGCTGAGCCTGCAGGTTCACATAGCCATGTATGAGAGGGTCAGAGTTACCCCTGTTCATGGCCGAAGGGGTGCTGGTGCCTGCCCCCCTCTGGCCCCCACCTGTCTCAAAGGCTGGCATGGTATTGGCGTGAGGCAAGAAGGGGCCTGTAGTACTGGCAGAAGGGGAGAGGGGGGACATCGCCCTAGCGACCTGGGGCGCCGCTGGAGTGAATGACGTCATGCCAAAGGGGTCCATGGATGCAGCCGAGGTGTTGCCGGGGGCAGTGTTGCCACTGGTGGTGTTCGTTGCGGGGGTGAGGTTGAGTAGATCCGGTGCGGGCTGCTTAGAGGAGGTCTGGCCCTGGATCTGCTGCTTGTACCTCTGGAGCCAGAAGAACTGAGGAACGATCCCCTGCTTCACCTTCTCTAGGTTGGCTGAGAGGGGGGGGGGGGGGGGGGGGGGGGGGAGGGGGTGTTGGAGGAGATAAATTGATTTCAATTATCAACTGGAGAGGGAAGAGGTGTGTTGGGGAGAACGACGATAAATGTACTCATTGAAGGCGTAGTAGCTGTGATTGGGCGTGTTTTAAAATAATGATAATAATAATCCAGTGCTCGAAATTAACTTTTTTTGCTGGTGGCCCGGTCGGGCCAGTAAAATTAGTGTTTTTCCAAATTTGGTGGCCCGAAACCAAAATCTACTGGCCCGAAAAAATAAGGAAAAACAAAAGTAAAATGTATACAATAACCATATTGATAGTTTCAGGGTACTGGGCAATACTTTTTATCAAACAAACATTGGATTCTTCGTAAACTATATTGCAGACAAGTGAGACAACTCACAACACACTGTTCAAACTTCAAACATGATGTTGAATTTACGGGATTCATAACAAATTTGAAGAATTTTTTTTTTTTTTTGTAATTTTGTTTAGACACCATGTAGTGAATATTCATGAGCAGCATATATGAATATTCATGATGCTCATTAGATTTTTAAAATACGCAAAATACGATTTTTAATATGATTTTTTTTTTTATAACTGGTTAGAAAATGAGTACTGCTGCTCAAGAATGTATGAATATTCGTTAGCAGCAGTGTTACTTGCTCAATTAACTTGCAACTTTTTAACTAACCAATATTTTGTATGTGAGAAAAGGGTATAAGTTTTTTTTTTTGCTTGCCCGATCGGGCCACCAAACATTGAAATATGCGTTTTTTACTGGCCCGACAGCAATTTTTGGTGGCCCCGGGCCATCGGGCCTATGCTAATTTCGAGGGTTGAATAATCATAATCATAATAATTATGGTGGCTACTAATATCGCGCAAAAAACATTTATTTGAATTTCTAAACTGGGGAGGGAAGAGGTGTGTTGGTGAGAATGATGATAAATGTTGTACTTATTGAAGGGATTGTGGTAGCTGCTGTGGTAGTAGCTGTGGAGGTGTAGTTGACAGTGTTAGTGCAACTTGTGTTGGTTTTTGCTGGGGTACATGTTAGTGGTAGTGATGGTGTTGATAGTAAGGTGTCAGTGCCGATTGCCATTTATGAGGCAGAGGTGAGTTTTTCCAGGTTACAGAAAATAACGTTGACCTCTAAAATAGTCTAATAAATTCTACTGAAAATGTCTTACTCAAGTGAGAAGAATCCACTTTCTAGCAAGGAGATCCATTAAAACAACCCAATCAATAATTACAAAAATACAAACAATAATTTGCAGTAAAACTAATGATAGAATCAGCTCTTATTATAACTACACTAAAGTTACATTTACTTTTAGTCAACACTTTGCATTGCAGTGAAACAAGATATCACAATATAATCTTACCATTCATACACTTTTTGACGGTGCTGAAGAAGGCTGATGACCTCTGAGCGAAGGGGATTTCCAGAACCAGGTTTATTTCTGCAGTCTTTATGTGCGCCCTCACCACAGCCTGATCACGGGCAAGAGTTTCTGTGAAAACAAGGAGAAAAATGCTAGAATCGTTTTACTTTCATTCAACTTTTACTACACAGATAGTGTTCACAAACCCTGGTCACAGGCAAGAGTTTCTTCAATAACAATGAGAAAAATGCAAACCACATTTACTTTTTAATAACTCAATTATACTGCACAGATTGTGTTCACAAACCCTGGCAACTTTTCTGTAAAGATGAGCAGAAAATACTAATTATGCAAATTTTCTAATGCAAAGAAAGTATGTAAAATACCAAAAAAAACAAAAGCATGACTGTACAATCTATAATAATAATAATAATAATAAACAGTTCTTATATAGCGCATATATCACATTGCAGAAGCACGTCTCTATGCGCTTGTATTATTACCCTGGTTGTTACTGGTACAGTAACAATCTATGTTGGTTTAGTCAGATACAAATATATCTAGTAACTTCCAAATACTGCAAATAACTGTCCATTGCAAGTACGATTTATATGAATTCTGCTCAAGGTACTTTTAGTTATAAGAGTGGTATGTGTTTGTGTGTGTGTGTTGGGGGTGGGGTTGTGAAAACCTGCTTGAACATTTCATGCATCGGTGGAACTATAGAATTGGTTTAAAACGGACTCTACTGTCCCTCATGCATATAAACCATGTCAAAGCTATCTGAATCTGAAGCATACAATGCTCACTGAATCAATCAAGCCTATATGCACCCTCTCAAAGTAACCTCATAGCCATACACCGTTCAGGGTAGGAATGCACAGGGGCTGCGATTTTGCACACTAACTTTCAAAATAGCCCTGAAATCCCTGAAACTTGAAATCAGTAGGTAGCCTTTAAAATGACCATCTAGGGTACTATGTGATATCCATCAGATTGAAAAAGTAGCTCCCTAAAATTTAAAATAAATAGTTTAAATAAAAACAATCAGAAAAAAGGATTTTTTTTTGGGGGGGGGGGGGCTACTTTTCAAGTTTGTTTTTTGCATCAAATGAGCTGTATGGATTGGGGGCTCTTTTACACATCGTTGGGGCTAAATCGGCCTGAGACCCCGTGTATATTTTCCTATAGCACAAAGTTCTCACTGAGACACTCAGGCTTGTGCTGGCTGTGCATCACTCATAACTAGAATGGAATCCGGATCAATATCAATCTCCATCTGACAACATTGATTTTCTTTCACACAGCATACATGTCAGGGTTAACCGTCTACATGTAGTCATTTATACACAACAGCTGGTGGCTGTACATGTCTACATTTTACACAATTCTATGGTCAGAAACAGTCTAATTATTCCAATTTCAATCCAATAGATTAATCCATGGATGTTCAAAACCTATTAAAACAGATCAAAGTACAGTCAAACCTGCTCTAGTGACTACCTGCCTATAAAGACCAACTGACCATTCAGACAACTCATTTTGACTCCCAGGAAGGAGTTTCCAAGTAAATAAACCTGACTAGTGTGTATAAAGACCATCTGCCCATAAGGACTATCTTTTCTGTCTCCCTTGTGTGGTCTTTATAGACAGGTTAGACTGTAAAATAAATCATTCTATGGCCCATTGCAGAAAGAGGTACAATCGATTGTAAAGTTGCAAGCCCGATCATGTGACCAAATTTACACATCTGATTGGTCCAAATACACAAATTTTCTGACTTGCAATTAATTGTAACTTTACAATCGATTGCAAGTCTCTTTCTGCAATGGGACCTAGGAGTGTTACTCAATAACAAATAGTATATGGAAGTTTGAAGAATATAACAACTTTTCATGCTCTATTTGTATTTCTATAGATCCAGATTGAAATGTGCAATGGTGCCAGATTATTGGATTCAAATATTACCTCATACATTGTACTATACAGTCAAAGGTACAATGTAAGGGAATGGAGATTAAATATATTGAAAGATGATGAATGAAGTGCTTTATATGGATTGGAAAAAGATATTACCATTCTTTGCTTATTTTGCCTTCGAAATATCCGTTATTTAATTTTAATAGTAAGGGATATCCCCTTTAGTACGTCAGATGCAAGCCTTTTGTAATTGTTCATTGTTCTAGAAACATGTCTATATATATTTTCAGACACCAAACATATTTATAGCCTAATTCAATTTCCAGGTGACAACCCACACCTAACAGCTAGTAAGGTCACATGGCGTTGTCATTGTTGTTTTAATCTATTTTCATGCTATCATGACCACACAACAACCTCAAGAAACTTAATTATTTATAATAATGCATTTTTATACTAATATACGTGTTAAGAACAAGGTTCAGAATTACAGGGAAAATTATCCTCCTTCCTTATCTAATAATTGTGGGGCCCCACATTTATTACAAATGGTTATGTTTTTGGATATTTCAGCCATTTCTGAACCGATTTTGATCAAATAAAGTTTATTCTGTCATTAAAATTGTATGCTCTTTCGAATTTGCCACTCAGTTTTTCATTATCTCACAAAAAAATTATTTTGTGTAGCGCACTCCCTATCTCTTTAATATAATTCCCATGCACACACTGACACGAAGCACCCTGAACCTGCTACAAACACATTCATTAATAGTTCATGGATTCTTAGAAAGGCACCCACCAAAAATATTGCACAAGTATGAGAAAAAAATGGCTAATAATTAACTATATAAAATTTATGCTAACTCCCCTTTCATACTGTCGTACAGGATCAATCATTTCACACAAATGCATTATCTAAAATATCTAAAATAATATGTGGCAAACTTGCATAAAAGTGTAAACATCTGAAATATGTTGTTGGATGCAAAAAAAATGTGTAGATATATTCATGGTGACTCATTAATTGTCTGCTCAATGTTGATTTGGCAGCTAGCTACTCTGTGCTCTAGCTAGCTGTTCACCCTTTGTAAACCAAACACAACAGTGGTATGTGAGCACTTCCTTGTGTGTGGTATACTATGTGTACACATCGAGATATTGACAGCACATGTATGTTAATGAACCAAACCAGCAAACATACATGCCTAGATTGAGGAACTCAAATGTGAATGTAATGTATGTACACCATGTACAGTGCTTGATTCAGGATCACTACTCTAAATATTAGTAAGTTATGAGAATGTCAGATAATAGTAAAAACTTTGGTCCATGCTGAAGCAGGGCAATTCCATAAATATGTCAACCAGTAGGCCAAAATTTCAAAATCATCACATTGGTCCAAATGATACATCAATTTGAAGGTAATAATGTGAACTGTCAAAAACCATTCATTAAAAAAAAAATTGATCAAGGTCAAGGTCATGAGACCCTTCCAAATCAAGGCATTCTGAAGTTGCTGATTTTTCTTTGCTGTAACATACCATTTGATATTTGTATGTATTTCAATTAAAATAGACTGAATAATTAATTGACCATGATAGATGTACACATTATAACTTTCTGAATCCATTGCCACACAAAAATTAGAAAAATACTCTTTTAATTACGATTTGTAGCTAATTAATATCAGGACTATTTTTGACATGTACGTCCGACACGGAAAAACACTTATTTTCAATTTCACGAAAAGACAAAGAACCCAATAAAGGGCAGGATGTCAATGCAAAGCAAGTTCTAACCCCTCTACACAGAGAGTAAAAAAAAAAATTCCAATCATCACTAATTAAGGAAAAAATGGGTGGTCGGACGTACACTTTTTGAGTACGTCCGACCATGTACGTCCGACACGGCATTGAAATGAGTAGGTTTTTGCCAGCCTAAAACACTTAAATTCACACTGTATCCTATCTGTATGATTAAAGAGTGTATTCAAATGTAATATCTCTTAATTACTTAGTGATTCATATCCCTAATTCTAACAAATCATCATAATATGGCTGGACATTCCAGTCACATTTTTGTATGGGTATTTACATACTAATACTACACACTATCATGCTGTCATTAAAAAATATATCATAATAACATACTTCAGAGGGCTTCAGATGGACCATGTTGTATTTTATTATTTAATTATGACTCACTTAGGCCATTTAATAATTTTCTTAGTAGGAAAGAACAACAAACATACATTTTGTGATAACAAAATCAACCCTATACTTCAAATTTACATTATACATATAGTTCATGTAGTCCCAACAGTGCATATTCATGTTAGTGAAGATTAATTGTGTTTTTATTTGTATTATACTGCCATTATTTAATGGTACAGTGAAAACATGTTTATATCTACCATTTAAGACAACATTAGTTACTAATTATGACTTAAAGTGTCTATTTACAGCAAATATTTCAGCAGCAAGTAGACTTGCATTTGTATAACACATGTACGTCCGACACGGCAGTCTTGTACGTCCGACATTGTACGTCCGACACGAAAATAAAACGTAAATATTCCATGCTTCGAAGGGAAAATATCAATTTTTTTTTTATATTTCCCATCATTTCTAATCTTATCCAAATGGTAATAGATGATTTGGCCCCAAAAAATGATCAACTTCACAGAGATTTCCAGTTGAAATCCTCATGTCAGAAAAATCATTTTCTCTGAGTACGTCCGACCATGCAGTGTTTTTTGATCGGTACAAGGTCATTATGGTGGTAAAATCTGAATAAGTCATATTATTATTTTCTACTCATCATTAGCAATCTATTCATCACATAAAATCTTATGATTTACATTTACTTCTCCTTTAGTACCTAATTGAAGTGTGTGAAATGTACGTCCGAATTTATGGAATTGCCCAGCATGTAATATAAGTAGCATGTAATATAATAAAGTAGCATTTAGTATAATACTGTAGGCATTCATTATGCACAACCAGTTGTCATTTTATTCTACATTAAACTTATGACAAATTTGATGGAGATAAAAACATATTTTCCAATTCACTGATGCCATGCTGCAAATGCTCAAGTCACAACAGTATTCATCCTGTTTGTGTTCATGTGCCTTTAAAGGAAAAGTTCTAGCAACTTTGTTCATTTGGTGACAATTGTGCAAAAAGTGATGAGTGGTTGATATATATACAATGTAAATTGTTCAGGGAAAAATTTAATATTTCTATTTTCGGGGCTCCCTATATCTAATTTTATGGAAGTTTTCGGGGGCTACTTTTCCAACTTTCGGGGGCTACTTTTATCATTTCGGGGGCTACAGATTTCCGGGGCTCTATTTTCAAATTTCAAGGGCTACTATTTAGCTCTAATGCTGTTAGTGATCATCAGATCAGCATTCCATCACGATCCGATCAGACAAATTTTGGGGAAAAAACAAATAATTTCAGGGGCGAATTTTGCCCGCCGCCCCCGTGTATTTTTTCCCCTGATATTGTTGTGGGTGTTGTGTGAAAATTTCAAGATAAATGGATGTTATATGGCCGAGCAATGAGCAAAAATGCAAAGTGACTTGGGTATTATACATGTAATGTATGAGTACGTTTGCAGTGCACTGGACAATTGAATAGTTGTCATTTACCTTTCATGCAGCACTCATGGTAGAGACATACACATACCAAATTGTGCCAAAAATGTATGTTTTATGCAGATTATGCTATATTATAAGTAATGGCTGTGTAAGAGGATAATATTGGGAGTTGATGGTTAAATGTTCTTCACCCATTTCACTCTTTATTTAGAAATCCAGACTAACATGAAAATAGCATTTACCTTGCGATGGCCAAGCTGGGCAATATAACATAAATATACAAAATGAAATTATAATAGAAAAAAATAATAGGACTTCCAAAAGACAAATTGAAAATAAACTCAAATTAATAAAATTATCACTAAATATGAAAAAAAAGAATAACTTAATATCACTAAATGATATATTGTTGGAAATAACAAGATAATATAATATAAATCAAAATAATATAAGATAATAAAACAAAACATTAATTCAACCTCTGTAATATTACAGAGTAAGAACGATTTAGGGTTAGGGGATGGGACTGAGATTAGGACAATGATTGGTTTAGGGTCGGGTACATTTTGGAATTGGGGAATTGGATGTTTCAGGCATTATGAACAATGTTCTAGACCAAAAGAGGTCATGTACAGAGGACATTTAACAGGTATTTCAGAGAGCTACTAGTTGAGAGCCTGAAAATGGAGCCAGGATACTTATCTCCTGCATTTCTAGGTGATCAGGGCTTGAATGCCGAGATGACAGCTAGGGTCTGAATTGAGACTTCTGCCTGAAAAATGGCATCCATAGTTACGTTTAGGATTGGGGTCAAGACCAAATAGAATATTAAAGACCATTGTACAACAAATATCTATTCCTACCTTCATCCTAGTCGCGACCTATTAACCCTAATCCTAATGAGAAGCCTTCAATTTCTGAGGTTGCTACATCTCTATACATACCTATAGTTGGAACTGGACAATTACCATCTTTGCAACTGCTAGGACACATATTTCCTAGCTTGCCTGACATTGTTTTAAGATCCACTACCATTGACAATGAATAGCTCTGACATCACACTCTGTTACTCTATAAACCTTTGAAGCTTACACTTACCTATAGTGTAGCTGAAGTCGCCCTTGATGGGTATAGTCCGGACCAGGGTGATGTCAGTGCTCTGTTTGATCACATCTGGACGTGTGAAGATGAATATCCTGCGGAAAATATCGAAAACAAAATGGAAATAACATAAGTTAAATATTCTAATTATAATTCACAGCATGAAAAGTTAATTAATAATCAAAAGAGTGACAGTGACAGACTGGCAGACAGTGGATTCATTTATTGCAATCATAGAGAATGTATTGCTCATCAGGGGAAAAAATACATGGGGGCTCGGGGCGAATTCACCCCACGAAATGCCCAAAAGAGCCCCCAAATATTTGCAAAGAGTTCAATACAAAACAAATTAAAGAGTGTTATTTTCATGCATGCAAGCTTGAAAAGTAGCCCCCGAAAAATAAATATTTATTTTTTCCCTGGTGCTCATTATATGCGCTATGAGGTTTTAATGAGCGTCACTCACGTTACGCATTTTTACCCCTATAAATTTTCACTGAACTTTGCGTGAAAAGCATGCTAAAACTATAACACTTCAGAACAAATTATGTTGATGCAACTTGCTATTACTTCCTAAGATTATATTAATAAGATTATTACTATGATATGTTTGTTAAAAAACCTTCTTGTTCTAACAAAAAACCAGGATACACTATTGATATTACTTGGCTTGATGCCAATGCCCTGTGCAGATGTGGTGCAATGGACCAGTGCAAATATTATCTCTTGCCTTGCAATAAAAACATTGATTTTTCAAAACATAAACAATGGTTTTCTTAAAGGAACTAAAGAATACAACGTACTTTGGCACTTATTCTATAGTTGATGACTTGTAAAATAGGTCTGCCGAAAAAAACTCCATCAAAATAAACACAGTAGTGATTTTAGACTAATTTTCTGATGCCAAATCTCACTTAGCAGCCAGTTTACGCCCCACCCACATTTAGGGTCCAGAATCGGCAGCGTCATCTACAGAATTTAGTTCATTAGTCCGTTCTTTAGATGACGTCACATTTTGGCAATTTAAAAGGGGCGTTCCCAGGACAATTAGATATTTACTAATTACCCCAAAATTGATTGATTTCATGGGAAATGACTGCCAAATTCTTATTCTTGAAGAAAAATTACATAAAGAGAGCCTAATTGTGAAAATTAGGCCATCTAGACGCTGTAGTTCACTTCAAACACGTACGGTCAGGGCATCCAAGTTCACGCGGCATCCAAGTACGCACATTTTATTTGCAGCAATTTTTAAAATGACAATGAAAAAAGCTGTAAAAAAAAAACAGCTGTAAAAAGATGAGAACAAATGAATGGGAAAAATGGTGCACAATCTTCAATGCCCCCTTTTTTTTACTGATGAAAAGGAACTAGGTTTTGAAAACCAGACAAAAATAGATCAAATACATTGAGTAATCTCAAAACGAAAACATACATCATTATACTTACTACAGAATTTTTTTAATCAACTGGTATGCAAATCATTATGAAAATGTATACAATTTTTTTCTCAAAATGGTGTGATGAAGGTAGATACGCGAACTTCGATGCTCCCATCATAACTATACACATTAACATGATATAATACTTACGCTTGCTCTCCTATGCCCTGAGCAGCCGTTGGGCAATGGATCAGGGCTAGTAGCCGCTTGCCCTGTAGCCAGTCTGGCACCAGAGTCCCTTCCAGGTAGTGGTCATCAAATAGTCAAGGGAAATACAGTGTAAAACTATGTCTTGGGTTATGCAGGTGTCATTTGTATGACGCACCTCTTGACCCCCGGGAAAGGTGCGTCATGGGTGCGTCATAAGTGCGTCATGGATGCATCCATGACGCACCTTTCCCGGGGGTCAAGAGGTGCGTCATACAAATGACACCTGCATTACTGATATTTGCACTATGCTCCAATTATTGCAGCTATATTACCTCAACAGTGTATGTGTAACTGTAATACATACTTTTAAAGGACACTTTGCAAAATAAGATTTCTTATTGCAATATGGCAATTAAATCTAAGCATACCGATCTAGAAATTAATTTTTTGTAGACTTTTGTAATGTGACAAGTACATTATTTGACAAAAATGCCAATTAAAGGAAAACAGGAATAATTTAGAATGCAATCCCCATTGTAAAAACAGTCACTGAGGAAAATATTGTTTCACTTAACAAGGCTTTTATTACCGTATTTGTCGGTGTATTAACCGCATGGTTTTCCCGACGGAATTACCGACGAAAAGGGGGGTGCGGTTTGTACACGGAGATAGGAAAAATTGCATGAAAAAAAAAAAATTTGGATAGTAAAATTCTTGATTTTTAGATGGTCAAAATGTGCCGAGGATAAGTAAAAAACATAATTCTTTTCCAGAGAGTTTTGGTCTATGAAATATAATTCAATTTACTGAAGTCTCTGAAGCACATAAAGGAAATTATGAGCCCCTTCCCCGATCAATCCGTTAGATTTGTTGAGTAATTGAGTTTACCAGAAAATACAACACGGAACACTATACATGGGACTGTAATAAATTCTAGCAGAAAAACGAAGACAAAACAACAAAAATTAATTAAAAAGGAGATAAAAAAAACTGTACCTTGATATGTTATTCCTTCTTACAAGTTCAGCCATTAGCCATGAATCCCGAATCAGTCTCGACTGAAGTTAGCCATGAGTCCCGAATCAGTCTTGACTGAAGTTAGCCAATCCTATCGTGATTGATTGCTAATTTCAGTCAAATCAAACCTGCACAGTACCAGCACTTGCAAGTTTAATACGATCGCAATTTTTCATCTCCAAAAACAATTTTCAACCCTTGAAAACAATTTTCAAGGGTAGATTTAACCAAATCTGAACTTGTAAGAAGGAATAACATATCAAGGTACAGTTTTTTTTATCTCCTTTTTAATTAATTTTTGTTGTTTTGTCTTCGTTTTTCTGCTAGAATTTATTACAGTCCCATGTATAGTGTTCCGTGTTGTATTTTCTGGTAAACTCAATTACTCAACAAATCTAACGGATTGATCGGGGAAGGGGCTCATAATTTCCTTTATGTGCTTCAGAGACTTCAGTAAATTGAATTATATTTCATAGACCAAAACTCTCTGGAAAAGAATTATGTTTATTACTTATCCTCGGCACATTTTGACCATCTAAAAATCAAGAATTTTACTATCCAAATTTTTTTTTTTTCATGGAAAACCCCAAAAGTTAGGGATGCGGTTAATACACCGGAGCGGGTAATACACCGACAAATACGGTAGCTTAAATAGTCAGAGACTAATCATGATAAAAAAAATAAAGATGCTTAGATGAAATAACGCATAACCTTCATGAATTTACCATCACATATTGACCTATTGATCAACAGATTTATAGATATATTGTACATATTATTTGTAAAATCATTAATTTGAAAAGGATATGTCTATGCATTGTTCCCCTGCGGCCGAGTTGAGCTTCTCCTGTACGAATATCCGCAGCTCCATTGCGTATCGTCTTACTGTCTTCAATAATCAGTCAACAGAAACTGAAAGTCAGCACTCCATTAATGCACCATCATAAATGCTCATTGATTTGGTTATGAGGGATACAGATTTACACAGAACAATTGCTGAGCTGTTTTATAATGTGTTCTTCGCCTGTCTTTCCTTGTCCACATGTAGAAAAAAATTATCACAGATCGACTGCTTAGTTGATTTTACTTCTTCCAAAATCAAAATGGCACTTTAGTTGAACACAAACTCGCATAAAATGTCTATTCCTTCCTATACAAACTTTTCAAAGTTTAATCCAAGTGATATGAAAAAGCAGTCTTTGTAAACTCAATATGAGTGTTCAGTGTTCACAGTCTCAGTCTTTTTGATGTCAGAAATGTTTTGTTGAATTGCATGTTCCTTTTGTCTGATCAATACAGGTTCTACACACTGTACTATGCTTCCATTTGAGAATTCAGTAAAGTGAACCATGTGTTACAGACAGCTGACGAAAATGATCCACATAGTATGAGAACCAGTGAACACAATCTTTCTACAATGTACATTCAGAAGCGTTGGCGTGCATACATGCAGGCTTATTCTACACGCAACACTTCCACTCGAGAATCCAGACAATGAAGCACGTGCTGCAGACAGCTGACAACAAATTATCCACAGAGTATGAGAACGAGTAGGCGTGATCTCCCTACAACGCTAAGTGTTGGCGCGGACACGTTCTTTCTACAATGTACAGTCAGAAGCGTTGGCGTGCATACATGCAGGCTTATTCATTCTCACATGCCAAGACGGCTGGCGCAAGTCGGTCCTGAGTCACGTGTTCCCCCGCAGACTTGGCCAGCTGGGTTACCCTGGCAACAAGATCCAACGCTGAATCACTGACTACATGTACATTAGGTTCATTCAGCACATGCAGCGAATATAAATCACAAGGTCCACTGTGGCCAAGATTCCTAATCCAATGTGACTGACATCAGAAAATGTATCGCACACTATGCAGTCAAGTCATACAGTACCAAATGTTTTAAATGTACTAGCTTGTACAAGTAGGGATGTCTGTAAATGTCTTGCAGTGCATGCATATAGGAACAGCTCACAAGATCTAGGCTAAGTTGTTCTGACTGAGATTCTTAATCCACTAAGATCATCAGCCAATGTATCACATGCCTGTCAGATCCTGTTCAATTAAATCTTCAACATACAGTGATGTGTTCTGACGATATTCAAGCAGAACAATTTCAAGTTTTCAAATTTGTTTTAGGCAGAATATTTTCCAAAATAGTCTTGATCCAAACAAGTCCGACATTAGGAAGAGCGCTCTATCTCTCTCAATTATTATGTTGTACTATTTGCTGTGAAGTTGACATCTTCATGCTTGCTGACGGTTGACTGTATATATCCCTCCCTTGTACTGGCCAGCTGTATCCTGTCAAGAACAAATGAGAAACAGTTTGTGAGTGACTAAGTACACACTAAATCATGTGTTCATGTATGTTTGTTACCCATCGACTAGTGAGGAGAGCCGTTCACAGGAGCTTGAGTCCTTTTTGGCAATCCTCAGGCACTAGTCGATCGGAATGAGATTTCTTCTTTTGTCATCATACATTTATGTCAATTGTTGTTATTCTTTTCCTGGAAATAAAATAAATAAATAAATTAGACTAACTTACTTATTACCAAATCATTTCCTGAAAAATCCAATTTATTTATTTTATTCACACATGTATTTTATTTATTTTTGTTTAAAATGTTATGAGGAAACATTGACACATCCAAATGGATAAATACTTTATAAAATAAAGAAATACATAATTATAATGTGCCCCCTATTATTCAGACCATACTATATGCATGTCACTGTCCTAAAAAAAAATTCAAACAGCTGGTAAACATATTTATATTGTTTTTATTGTACAGTTCAGTGAAATTTGCCCCCGTAATGCCAAAAAGAGCCCCCGAAAATGTGCATAAAGTTCAATGAAAAACAAATTTCAGAGTGTCATTTTCATGCAAGCATGCTTGAAAAGTAGCCCCGGAAAAAATAAATATTAATTTTTTCCCTGGTACAGTTTATCTGGGTGAGGTCATGTCCTCATCATGTAAATGCATGCATAGAAAAACATACTAGAAAGTATGCAAGATTGTCATGCATGGAGGTACACTGAGCCGTGCAGATAGTCGTATGGAGCCTATATAGCTTTCAATCCTAGCAGGATCTTTATCAGGGCAGGAATGACAGCAGGGCAATTCCACGCCAAATGAGCCAAAAGTGGAAAAATCCAATGAGGATTATTTCTGATCTTGTTTATTTTTTCTGGATTATTTTTTCATAAATCATGATCACATGATATATTTCAGTTTACATGATTAAAAAAAATATTGGGCGTCTTCTGATAGGAGAAACAGACACCATACATGAACCTATACACATGGGACTACACAGTGCCTATTTCCAGATTTTCTTTATTTTTTTGTATTCCTTTCTAGTATTTTTCTGTTTTAAGGTACCAAATTGGATGATTGAATATCACATTATGTATTCAGATTAAAAATTCAGTCTTTTGAGAGCCCTAAAGAAGTATATTTTTAATTAATAAAAAAACTCTGTCCTTCCGTTACCAAACAGTAAAGCAATTAACTTTTTGTAATTGATATACCAATAGACATATTTTTTTTAAATGTAAGGAGAACACTCAGAACAGACTGCAAACTAACCTACAACGGCTAAGAATGTGTACTGATGAAGATTGGTTCACAGTTGACACATATTCCCCATAGACCACGGCTAATGATATTTTTAAACTGGGCATGTCATAGCAATCAGGTGGCTATGGAGTGTGGATGAATGATTCCCCAGGCCCTGCTGACTTGCATTATAGGCAAATGAGGTACCAACGTACCATCGCACATCACACATTCAATTAACACTCCCAGTTCATGCTACATACATCAAGAGAGCGTCTTGAGTTCATCATACTTTATAATTGATGATTGCGGTCTACCAGGGAAAACATTACAAATTAATGGGGGGGGGGGGGGGGGGGGCTACTTTTTAAGTTTATACCTGCATGATAACAATAACAATGTGCATTGAACTCTATGCAAATATATGGGGGCTCTTTTATGATTTTCAGGGGCTCTTTTGAACTTTTCGGGGGCAACTTCGCCCTGAACCCCTGCATATTTGTTTCACCGAGGTCTACATAGCTTTGTACACTATCACACATTCCCAATATTTCACCAGTAATAGTACATTCCCAACAGGGCCATGGAAATGGGTCAAAGTCTGGCATAATCTTAAGAACTAATCATGTGATCAATAAGCCTTCTGCTAGTCCTTACTTATTCTTCCAGACTTCCATCTACATGTAGGTTGGTTTGCATGAGAGCATCAAATGGATATAAATTTTAGTCAGAAACTTCAAAAACACCCTTCAAAAATTACATTATTACAAGTGAAAAATTCAACAGCACATCGGCATTACCATTTGTTTATGAGAAAACAAGTTAAGGAAAACTGAATATTACTAGGTAACCGACAGGCTACCATTTTGGTGAATAATTCAATTAAATTTCAATTCATAATTGAATTCTTAATTTCATCATATTTGTATAGTGCCTAATGCAGAACAGCCTCTACGCACTTATTATTATTATCCCTGGTCATTTGGTACAATTCAGACCCGCAAAGTTATCTTGTACACATTCTCAACTCACCGGGGAGTATACTAGCCACGGGCAACCATATGGGTGCACCAAGCTATTTTCACAAGAGGTCCAGACCAGGTACCCATTTATTACAATGATAAAAATGTAAATGTAAATCAAAATACTATGCAGCACTACTATGGAAATTTGCCAATGATAGCCCATCAAAAGTATTGGAAAGAACCAAGGTACATACATACATGTGCCTGTAACATCCCGTTTTGAAGCATTCTCTTGGCAATTGGCATCACTCGTTTTGTTTTTAAGATACATTACATGTAGTGTCCTTTTTTGAGGGCATCTTCAAGAAGTTCAAGCTCAGTAATACATTCCATAAACCACAAGGATACTATGTACATCAAGTTTGTAAATGATGCACAAAACTAGATGGATCTTCGACTGCGTGCAGTCGAAAATTATGCCTCCGCTATGACGTGATTTTAATATCAAGCCCAAATTAACATGCACTGAATTAATATTTTTATACATTTTTCATATATTTTGAGTAGGCTTGGGCGTGAGAACCGATTACCCGATTCTACTCGACTCCAGAATTAGGAATCGGCCCTCGATTCTTGAATAGCGTGGAACCGGGTAACCGATTCTGTGTCTATTGACTCGCGAGAAGGGGAGAGTCGGCTCTAATCCCGACTCTCCTCGGTCATAATCGGAATAGACGCAAACTAAATAGCGCGGCCCGGCATCATTTACTTATTGAACGCATGAAACCGCCGTGTCTCACGCACAGACACTCTCCTCGTCTCTCGCACACTGCACAGACAGTCTTTGCTCGTCTCTCCCGTCTTAAATCATTTCAAGAAAACAACGGTGGCGCGCGCGCCAATAGACTAGACGTGTACATGTACGTACTTCAGTACATGTGCGCCGTCGGCCATGCCCATATATAGAAGTATGACTCACAGAACATACGAGCATGTACGTTCGTGTTTGCAGCATAGCATTGCAAGCGAAGCAAAACTGTGATCTTGACCTTTGACCTCATGACCCCAAAATCTAATCAGATCATTGGCACCCCAAGATACATACATGAACCAAAAATTAATATAGTTAATGGAAAAGTGATTTTTTGAAAGCTTAATTTGCAGTACCTGTCCTAAGTCCAAAGATGATTAAATAGTTAATGGCATGGCACCCTACCTATCTCATAAGTATCATTATTCAACATTTCCAACGAGGCTACTTAATTTCTAATTTATATTTTGAGATGGGATAAGTATACCAATTGTAATAGTACATGTATATTGACTTTAGTCCGGCCTAAAAAGACAGACTACCAGTATCAAGTAAAACCGCTTTGCACCTGCGGACCCATTGATTTTTGCTATTCGGCACGGGAGATATTCTAATTGTTTCCTTTCATTATCCAGTCAATTCTTTGAGTTCTGCTTATAGGCATCAGGACAATGGGCCCTTTGAAATTCAAGACATAATAGTCAGTCTTCAGCCAAATTGCGTCCTGGATCATCCTGGACATTGTATTACTGGTGACCGGTTACACTTTGTCCTAATTCCTAAGCAGAACTAGAGGGATTGACTGGATAATAGAAGGAAACAATTAGTATATCTCTGGTGGCAAAGGGCAACAATCAATGGGTCTGCAGGTGCAAAATGGTTTAACTGGTTACCGGTAGTCTTTGTCTTTTTAGGCCGGGTTCAAGTTGAGCCACTGATGAGAATTTCAGGCCTACGAGTCTAATACAGTAATTAATTGCTTCTCGGTACATTCTTCATAATTTACCTTTTAAGTTATACACATTACATCCATAAGATCAACTTTTAATTCACATAATTATAATAAGATAAGACATAATGTATGCATGTTTAATGATCATATGAATATCACCATTCCTAAACAACATATTGAATTGTTTATGTTTACTATTTATATTATTTCTGTCCTTTATTTATGAGAACAGTTAGAATCTAATGGTTTCATAAACTGAAGTTATGATAAAAATATTGTGGATAAATTTGTTAATTTATGAACGTATTAACAACCCATAGTGATATTATCCAATTAAATAATTAAATCAAACTAATTTCAATAAATAAAAAAACATGTTCAGCATTCAATTATCTCAATAGACTTTAAAATGCACCAAGTCAATTACAAAGATCAATAATTGAGCTTTCACAATTATACCCCCTGGCATGTACATGTAAATGGTCATACCATCGTAACAAGCGCAAAGCGCGAAGTCCTTTGCGGCTGGGGTCCAGCTCTAGGGCAGAGATGCCAACCTTCACAAATCAAAAACAAAACAAATTATATATCCGATATCCATCCGTTTTTACTCGGCTCATATCCGGATATCAATATATCCGGTTTGACTCAGCCCTAGATTTTAGTACAGGATTGAAGTCTCAAATGACATTTTGGACAATATCGGACACTTTACAGGTGCACCTTTAATCTGCACTGGCCTTGCACTCGGCCTACAAGGATTTACGACATTTGATACATGTATCTTACATATTAATTTTGTTTTTTTGTATCGTTACTTGTATGTATAGTATCTATATTAGTGTCTGGTCCCACACGAGTGCATTGAAATGCTCAATGAGTAGCATTGATGCCAAAATGAGAAGTTCAAAGTGAGAAATTACTGACCTGCATTACCGAATGGCCACCGAGTGGCCTATATTATGTCCAAACATTGAGTCCTATAGTTAGGCAGATTTCAGTCACAATACTGGACAGTGACCTTATAAATAGTTCCAAAAACCCCTGACCACCTACAATGTAGCTACCCCTCTTGGTGTACTTTATTGCTTGATCTGTCAGTGGGCAATAACAATTATTTGATGGATAGCCCACGCTTTGGTCAAAGCCTTGAGAGTCTGGCCGCAGCAAAGTCAGCAAAGTCCCCGCCAGCGGCCAGCAAGGTAAATGTTTCATAATAAGCACTTTTCATGTAAACAACTTCTCTCTTAATACTAAATATGTTACTCATTGTGGAAATAGCATCGTTAATAATATCACTAATGTTATTCGTTTGTCTCGCAATGTATGGTCAACAAGGCATCTTGCGCCGCTGCAACACTTCGTCAGGTGATACAAATATGCTGTAAGCAAGGGTATTTATTAACGCTGTAACCGATCATCGGATCGGCATGCCGATCCCGATCCGATCATGGCTTTTTTGCCGTTTTTGCCGATTTCCGATCATGCAGAAAAGATCGGATGAAATTTTGTTTTTGTTTTTTTTATGTGTTATGACTTATGTGAAGAAAAAAAAATCCCGGGAGAAAACCATCCATTTTCTTTGCAAGAATATCAGAATTGAAATTTTAAAAAGGGACAATCTATATCATTTACTTGAAAAAAATGTTATTTTCGAGATACTCTTTGTTAGTTTACTTCGTTTTGAAAGGCGAAAATCGGAACAAGACTCGCAAAATTGCTAGTCATTTGAACGATATTCCCGACGGATGTTCACATGAACTCCAGGCCGTCAGACCCGGCGCGCGCACGATCGGCGCCGCGCTGGCGCCGTGCATGCATGCGGGCGGCATGCGTGTCCTACATGTATGTCGCAAGCTATTATAGATCAACGAATTATCGTTTTCATATCCTCTTTTACATGTTAAATTCAGTCTTTTACTGTCGGCCGACTGATAGAGAATGCTGATAAATTATGGAAGAGGACATAAAAACGATTTGTTGATCTATATAGTCGCCAGCAAGGCCTAAGATTCAGGGGAAAGCTGGTACATAATTATATTAGTATACATGTATAATATAAACTGTAAATTTCCACTCTCGATCTCCCGGTCCCCGAATTCCGGGAGATCGAGAGAGTATATAAATTGTTTGATATGTTGTTATTGACTAATGGCGTCAAAATTTAACTATATAAACATAATCATAACATGTTTTTTTTTTCTTTCCTTTTTAGGAAGATGACGGACGCTCCAATTTTGACTTGTGTTGCGCGTGCGAGGACTACATTCGGCCGATCCTTCTTTCAATTTAAAGAATTATAATTTGTTTACGCTTTGAGTATAAATGTAATGACAACAAGATGAGATAAACATGAGCATGGGGGACTTAAAATGATACTTATGATAATGCAATTGAAATGTGGTCAGCCAACTCCACCACCCCCCCCCCCCCCCAATATCAAAAACATAATTCTGTGACCGCTGATTATGATTTAGTTTCACGTGCGACCATGGATAGTGCGACTATGCGTTTTTGTTATGATTAATAATTCATATGTACTCTTTCTCATGATGATGTTCATGATATAAATACTTTATTATTTCTAGTAGGATGATGGCTCGTGAAAGTGTATACTTGATGATAAACATCATAATATAAACGTCAAATTGAAAATAATGGCGATGATAAGATAATCATGATAACAATTGAAATGTGGACAATGTGGTCAGCCCCCTCCCCCATCCCCCAATATCAATGCGGCCCCTGATTATGATTTAGTTTCCATGTGTGACGGGGCGATTTTTATTTTTATGTACTCATGATGATGTTCAAAATATAAATACTTATTATTTCCGACGGATGATGGCTTGTGAAATTGTATACTTGATGAAAAACATCATAATATAAACGTCAAATTGAAAATAATGGTGATGATAAGATAATTATGATAACAATTGAAATGTGGACAATGTGGTCAGCCCCCTTCCCCATCCCCCAATATCAATGCGGCCCCTGATTATGATTTAGTTTCCATGTGCGACGGGGCGATTTTTATTTTTATGTACTCATGATGATGTTCAAAATATAAATACTTATTATTTCCGACGGATGGCGGCTTGTGAAATTGTATACTTGATGAAAAACATCATAATATAAACGTCAAATTGAAAATAATGGTGATGATAAGATAGTTATGATAACAATTGAAATGTGGTCAGCCCCCACCCCCAAAATCAAAACATTCTGCGGCCCCTGATTATGATTTAGTTTATGTGCGACCGTGTGATTTTGTATTTTTTCAGGGGGGGGGGGGGGGGGGGCACGCAAATTGGGGAACTGTAATTATTTCGTTCACACTGCCATTAGGCTAACGCTTTCTTCATTTTTTTGTCACACTGTATTGAGGACCTCCCCATATATTGCAATAATTGTACGTAACGCAATTAAAAATAATAATAAATTATATACTACTTACATTTTATCGGGGAGTTGCCACGACGCAGTTTACAATGTTCTTGCTTCGCCCCTAGCTCCATTATAATGGCACTTTGTCCGTCTCGATGTTAGTAATTATTATAATCATCACCAGTCAAACATGCACCATCATCCTCATCTTCATCATGGATCATTACCATCCTCTTTTTTATCATAATAATCATTGGCATCGCCATCTTCATAATGATCATTCATTGTCATCCTCATCAGTTCATCATTTCCGTCATTTATCAATCATATTAGGTGCTATATAAATCGATATTATTGTTATTATTATTATACTCTGTGTACATAACAATAATTTATATATTTTAAAATATAATACCCGGTACTCGTTTTGTATCGGGGAGGGGGTGGCAGCCTTCTCACTTCTCAGTAGACTGGGGGAGGGTACTTTGTTTCTTGAGTAGGCCTATACGCCAGACGACGGAAAGTTTGGGGGCGGGGGCTATTAATTTTTAGTACATTTAAAACATTTCGGATTGTTGAATGACGTGGGGATCGGTATTGGGGCTATTGGTACAAGGCACTGGTTTTTTTAAAGATGCCAAATGTGTCAACCAACATGGTCAAAATTGAAATTAAGTGAACTAACTTCAAACATGTTTTTTTAACATTGACACAACTTATATTTTCGTGAAATATAAATATCTGGGCTTAATCTATCCCCAATTCTGCAAAATATCTATGAACATTTAGGATTTCCTGTATTTAAAAGAAAAATATGATACATTTTCACATTGCCATACTAAAATCCTACTATTCCAAATGGCATTACAAATAATACAAATAATTAAAGTGGGCTTCTGACATCATGTGTGCCATTTTGGGGGCTTCTGTTTCTTAAATTTTAGTTTTGAGGTCATTTTAAAGTGAAAAATAGCCTTAAAATTTGGATTTTGCAATTTGAAGTTTTTATATTGCAAATTTGTTTTACTGTTGTTGGTTCAAACTTATTGTATGGAAACAATACATGATAGGACATATTTACATGATATAAAATTGGAGCAAGACACTTGCAAAAAAAATTCTAATTTGATTCTTGTATGTGTTTCGGACGTTACACATTGTTAACATTTACCCTTTTTTCACACTTCTATGACCAGTTGTGGTTTAAATCTTTGCTGTTTTGGAATATTTAAATACAGAAAGTATATGTTTAGATGTAAATCTATCCAAATTCTTCTTCGAAATGGTCAAATTAACTTCATAGCACAGAAAGGGGTCTTCTATCAACCATATATGACATTATACATTACAGTACATGTAAATTTGATTTATCTATAATTATGTTCAGATCTCCAAAGTAGAGACAATTTTAAGGGTTTTAGTGAAATTATGAAGTACCTAGTACTACAATAACTACAATTTGAGAATTGTGATCTATAATTTATTGTAGCAAAGTTGCATTATGTTATGACATACCCTATTTTGTTTCGGACGTTACAATGTGTTAACATCACTTCAAAACATATCTTAACTCGCTTTGTTTGCATGATTTTGCAAGCAAAACCCATAAATATGTGCATTAATTGAACTCCCAAGGAAAGGGATAGTGAATGTAGTCCATATTGATAGACAAAATCCAAGATTTTGTACAAATATTACATGCAATTAGAAACTGTTATTATATACAGTCAAAGGATGATCGATGTGAATTTCCAGAGTTTCCTTCATCATTTTACAAAAGATAAAAGTATATGTATTGTACAATGACATACATTGTATATGATTTAAATTTTCCATTTTCTTATTTTGATAAAATATGAAGCTCAAACTAATTTTATCAAACTATTATCGAAAATTAGAATAACTGTCAGAAATGCATTACTGATCAATATGATATTAGCAAAACCTCAAATTCAAGTTATAATGGCACATGTACAACTTACACTTGTATGTACCACATAAGGTTACGGTCAAGAAATTATATTTGTTCCAGCAGATATGGTTATATTTTTCAAAGATAGTTGACTTGCACAAAAATGTAATTGATCATAAACCAGTAATGTTCTGGAAATTGTCTTAAGGATATGATAAGGAATTATCTTGGTGTACATGTACCTATAGTTTACATGGCATATGCCATATAGTATTTCAAAAGTAACTTTTGTTTTAACATGTGGATTTTTTTAATACAAATGATTAACATTTTAATTATTGTCAGTAAAACATGTGGATCAACGCAGATTATTTTCTTCTTATCAAGTTTAAGTATGGAAAAACATATTTTGCAACTAATGAATGATACCAGAAGAGTAAATTTAGCATAGTTATACTGTACTTTTGTATACCACTAAAAGGCTTTGTTAATGAAAATGTCTATATTTCCACTAAATGAATAATGAAACAGAGACTTAACATTTGTTTCTTATAGAACATTATAAAGGCAATCAACCTAATAATGCATTTGATGTGATACAAAAATCAAAATCAGTATACATGTAGTTCTGTGTACTTTACAACATGAACAATTATGGGGCAAAAATAGCAATTCCTCACATTTTATAAATAAAAGTTCCTTCCCAGAGACAAATAACTGATCATTTATTTTTCAAAACACTTTTGCTGGAGCAGAAAGCATATAGATCATGAAAAATGTAGATAATACTTTTTTAAATGTTCCAAATTGAATTTTTTGTGCAATCAAAATGTGTGTTAACACCATTTTGTAACGTCCGAAACGAGCTCACAATACCATACAAAAGATTCTGTAAATGGTAAACAAAATACAGGAGTTGTTGCAGCAGGTAGTGTTTCAGTTCCACAAAAGAAAGGTTATTGTTCTAAGTAGATTAGTCATATCATTCACTATATCAAGTGTCTTGTAAAACTTTAGTGGTTACAAATTAGCTGAGAAAAATCAATGAAAAATTGGTGAAAATGTGGATTTGGGGCAGACTAAGCATCTAAATGTTGTTAAAGCATCATGTATTTTGATGATTATGTTTCATTTACTTGATCTAAATGAATAATAATAACCATATATTATCATTTTGAAAATAAATGCACCAAAATATCAATTTTGTGTTAACAATTACCCCATGTAACGTCCGAAACACATTTGTTTACATTGGTTGATCTCAAACATTTGTTTTGGCAATTAATTACCCAATTCATGTGTAAATTTGTTTTAAAATGAATACTATTTTATATTATGATGGTTGATTCATATAATGTGCCCTTTCCTGTGACTTATGAGCTTATAAGTTACATTTTTGGTTTCGGACGTTACATTTGTTTCGGATGTTACAAATGTTAACGGAAAGTTAATTTTTAATATATAATCATAACGCAATGAGCTATTACATTTTTTTTTTCTGTGATGGGAAGGTACATCAAGTCTCTTCAAAACTGAGATAAATAATTGTTTGTGTTATCCCCCTTTTAAAAATTATTTCTAAAGAAATATTGTTTCGGACGTTACAAAATTGTTAACGGAAAATGAGAGCATGTGTGCATTTCATGTTTTTTTTTTTTTTAATCGCTGGCTTAAGAAATCAGTCATTTCCCTTTTAGGCAATATGATGAGGAAACTGTTAGTTCAATTTTCATACTGATATCATTTCAATAAATTATGATACTGGTAGGGGTAATGAGGGGTTAAATTGTTAACGGAGGATGTAACGTCCGAAACACCAATTTTGATGGCATTGTACTGTCAAAATATTACTTTACATATTAAGAGCTGTTAATTTTCTGAAAGTTTAACTCACACTCGTTCATAATTTTCAACAAATAAAAAAAGAAAAAAATCTGTTAGTGTTTTTTTATACCTGAACATAATTGAACCCATTTTTGGTTGACAAATTTCCGTTAACAATTGGCCCTTTAGGGTTATCTGACCTATATAAAGGGAAGTCCAAATATTTTCGTTAAGGTATGGGAGATCAATCTAGGTGGATGCTATAAGAAAATACAAAAATAAGTTTTCAGTTCATTATGTTTTTAAAAATACAGGCCCTCAAAGTGCCATTAAGCCTTTTGGCACCTTTAAAAAAACCAGAGCCACAAGTAATTAGCGAACAAACTTATGTACTAGTTGCAAAATAAAAAAGCAATACACACTAATCAAATACAAACAAACAAACAAACACATGTAGCCAGGGCGAAGGTGGTCGGACTGGTTGGGGGGGGGGCACGAAAATTATTGGGGGTACACCTGTGTATTACTATTACTTTGTTTATTTAAAAAATGTCCCCTTAATTTTATGTTTTCTATTGTTTTGTTTTTTTTTCAGAATTATTTACTGCATGTAGCTTATAATACATCATGTACCCAACTTGTTGATCGAGTTAAACTGATTCTAAAGGAGAACAAAGAATAACAAAAAAGTTAAATAAACTCCAGTTATTTTTTAGAAAATCAGTCGTGAAAAACAGCAACAAAGAAATCAAAATATCTTATTCTTAATTATTATTTTATACTGAGTAATATTAATAATCAAGCTGCAATTCAATTAAGGAAACAGGATAAAATAAACAAGCGATGCGCAAAAATCTGACTGAAAATGCATGCAGCAACAGCATAAAAAAACGATGTCAAACTAAAAATAACAAAATGCAAAAGTTAAGTAACTATAATTATAACAACAACATCAACAAAAATAGGTCACATGGACGGAGATAGATCCTGTTGCGTGCTACCTGCGTGCATGCTGCGCCGCGATGCCGTTATAAAGCACGTGAAAGCATAGCCTCGCGATCCGCTGACGGTCTTCTCCGCCGTATCTCTACCGGTTGGCCACGCTAGCGCCAGCCCTGCGCGATGCACAGCTCCGAGCAAGCAGCCTCGGCGCATCCAACATATTGATTTAAGTCGTCCAAATGGCTTTAATGTTTATAAAAAATACTACGGCGGACTATCAAGTGACCAGAACAAAAATGTGCAGTAAGTAACGAACCAGTTTTGTTGCAAAGTGATGCAAATTAAAGCATTTTTTTTTTTTTTTTTAATAGCCGATCATCCGATCCCGATCATCGATCCGATTTCGAAGATCGATAAAATTTTGCCGATCCGATCAAACGATCCGATCATCAAGGTCAGTTACAGCATTAGTATTTATACCCTATGGCAGGCGCAGTGCGCTATCAAGCAGGATAGCGCACTGCGCCTGCCATAGGGTATAAACACCTACAAAGTGTTGCAGCGGCGCACAAAACGTCGTGATCTTTAGATTCCTTGTTGACATTGCGAGACAAACGAATATCATTAGCGATATTATTAACGAAACTTCTCTCGTTATTATTCCTTATTATATTTTTATGGTTGTTTGCTGGCAGCAAGGAAGCCACACCCCCTAGCTGTTAACATCCTTATTTGCTCGCCCCTCGATCTTCGCGCCCCCTTTTTACCCCTGGATATAAATCCCCCCAAAAGGTAAGAAATAATCTTTCTTTCCAATTAGTTTTAATAGGATCGCAAAATCTAAGTAATATAGATTTAAAATAATCTAAAAATAAAATAGTAAATATAGGAAAAACACCCGAAAAAGGGTGTTTCAAATTCTGGACCGTGGGAAACGGAAAATCAAAAATCCCAGTCTACGTAATTCGCACTATGCGTGTGGGCTAGTGCACACATAGGTACATTACAATAGCGTTGTGCGGAGATCAAACTCTTCCGCCCGCTGCACTATCCAACGGAAACAAACAAATTTTGTCGGCTGATTTCTCCCTCAATTTACCAGCAAAGGCAAAAAAACTTTCGTTTATGTGATCCACAACTCATATACTTTGATAATAATTTCCGAATTTGTTGTTTTGAAGACCGCAAAATGTATTGTAGAAATAAAATGATTATTTCCCATCGTTTTCCTTACCGATGCGTCGTAAAACACGGCGTTCAACTGTTGACCGCAACAGTGTACGAATGGCCGGTATTGTTATCTCCAGCGCATTAGCATGATATATTGCGTGTAAATGGTTCACCTGAGTGAACCATTTACTTTGTAGATGTGGGCTAGTGGCGCATCGGTTCTTTTAGTCATGCTTGCCAAGTCGTGGGCACGTCTGCAAAGAGAATGCCCTGTTATGTTGTGGGGGACAAATTAAAAGTCAAATTAGGCCTTGCTTGGCTCGGCCTCCGGTTTGTGGACGTGGGCGGAGCGGGGCGAGGCGGGGCGAGGCGGGGCGGGCGTAGATCGACAAATCTATCGCTTTCATGGCCTTTTTGACATTATTATTGTTTTTTTCACTGTCTGCATTCTGCCGACGACAGTGAACATGACAATAATAATGTCAAAAAGGCCATGAAACTGAAAGCGATAGATTTTTCGATCTAGGGCGGGCGGGGCGGGGCGGGGCGAGGCGGAGCGGGGCGGGAAAGGCAGGGGCGGGGCGGGAAAGGCAGGGGCGGGGCGGGAAAGGCAGGGGCGGGGCGGGAAAGGCAGGGGCGAGGCGGGGCGGGAAAGGCAGGTGCGGAGCGCGGTGGACCTGCGCAGCTCAGGTAAGTTGGCCGAATATGCCGATGTCGCGGCATTTCCCAGCATCTTGATCTTCTACGAGCTCGCAGGGTGAAGCACCGGGGCAGTCACGGCTGTCTGCATTGCTCCTGGACCTGGAAATCCTGCGCTGATAGATACCGCTGCTTTATTGCGGGTCAAAACAGAGGCAAACTAATAGTATCTGTTAAATAAAAAAAAACAATTACATTGACATGAACATTTCACTTTTTCATTTATAAGATTTATTTTAGCGAATATCTTACCAGGTCGGTCAAATATGAATTTTAAAGTCACGTTCATCCGTGTTGTCGTCATCGGTCGTCACCCTCCCGTACCGCGGCCATGAATAATATTTATTGCAAAATGACTTGCGCCCTCTTACTTTACGTCGTATGTGTGACAACGGAAAGGCAAAATGAAACAAAATGAGAATATTGTTTCAAGTTTGTGTCTCAATAAAAATGCAAAATTACAGCCAAGTCCCAAGAGAGTCAATGAAACTAATGCAGCCAAAACAGCCCTACTTTGGCAAAAGGAAGCTAGTAATGTGAATGAACCAAACGTGTTATTCTCCTGGCTCTACCAAACTGGAATTTCTGGACTAAAATAAAGGCTTACTATTAACAAATACAATTTACATAAATTGTAACTAACTTCCTTTTACCAAAGAATTTTAACAGTTTCCTACACCAATATCATTTGGCTTAAGGAAGCAAGTAACAAAAACAAAATCCCATTTGCTTACTTTTACCAAATTATATATATTTGGCAGATGAAAGGAAGCAAATTCGTTCAAGCTCTTTTTTTCTCTTCGTAATTTTTCTTCTATTCCCACTTTGTCATGATTATTATTTTATTCTATAAGTTCACAAGTCAGGATAAAAAGCATATTTGCCAAAGATTTGGGTTTATTTGGCTATACAAATGAGGGAATATGATCGATTCAGAATGAGAGTACTATAACTTATTCTGGAAATTCATATTCATCTAAAAAATAGTTAATATTTTTAAAGTAACCCAGTCCAAAATGTATTCTTATTGAAACTCTTCAACGTTAGAAATTTAAGCAGGTCAAGATATTTCAATAGCCTATGTGGGTAAAATTTTTGAACTACGAGTATGCACCAGTTTTGACCATTTTCAGACATTGAACACTTCTACTATTTGCTGTTTCCCCATTTTCTCTGATATATTTTTTTTATTTGGCTCATTTATTATTTTTGGCACAGGCCCTTAGACAATGTTAGATGTGAAAAACTAAGTTAGCAAAAAATTGCTAATTCACACAATTATTGATTATTTAGACCTATTCTGTTAATTTTTAAATCAACATGAAATGCATAATGACTATACATTTTAAATCTTGCATGAGCAAAGAGCGGTCGGATGGCATTCACATGAAATAGTCATAGTAAGTAAACGTTCATGAGCATAACTATACCACCGAAATTATAATTAAATGTCAAAATAAAAAATAAAATACAACATGAACAAAATCTATCTATCCGAAGAAAAAAATAGATAGATAGTTAGATAGATAGATAGAAATAATAGTTCATATTTTGACATCTATAAGTAGAATTTTGAAAAAGTCTACCGAAATAACCGATTTTTTTTTCCACGGAGTATTTTTATTTAATTTCGTTGTTTTCTATACATTCCGACTCCGAGCAGACCATTTAGGCATTTACTTATATATATATATATCTATCTATCTATCTATCTATCTATCTATCTATCTATCTATCTATCTATCTATCTATCTATCTATCTATCTATCTATCTATCTATCTATCTATCTATCTATCTATCTTTCTATATGAATATCTATCTATATCTATCTATCTATGTATCTATCTATCTATATATACTCCGCAAAAAAAGAAACTGGACACTTGTATAAGACCAAATATGTTATATTCATTTACGATAAAATATATGATATTGTATATCAAATTAAAGGTAAAACGACCCTCTTCAATATTGACATAAAATCCAGATGAAATCATTCATGCATGACTTGTCACGGTCAATTAACCACAGCAAGGTCTGTTTTCAAAAATAGCAAAAATGGAACATCCACTCAACCATATAAATGTTGTAAAGCATAATCTAAAACGCTATATTCATGACATGGCATAGTTTTTGTTATTACAAATGTGACCTTTTCATCTTCATCTCAATACAAAGTATAAATGAAGACAAATTGTGAACGTTATAGGTTTTATTTTCATCAAAAAGTAACAAAATGAAGAATTCCATGGCAAAGGTTTATTAGTCGAAACCACAGTTTGTGCCCTTATTTCAGCATGAAAAATGGTATAAATTCTTCTCAAGAATTCTATCGTTGTCCAAAGATCTTCAAAACCTGATGTCACCCTTGGTCAAACAGTTGGGCAGTCTTTAACATGACATTTCTCCAGGTAACTATGGTTACAATTGCAGGGGACACATTAAACAGACAAGCTTCATGCCTCTAATACAGACCAGTATGATGATGCTCTCATAACCTGAATCTGTTTTATTGACAAATTTGTATTTTCAGAGTTTGTTCATAACAATTAAGTTAAATAATGTCATAATTTACTTGCCCCGCACATCTTGTTTTGAGTGAAACGCTTACTATCATCCTTATCATTTCAGTCGATGGTGTGATCCTACATTGTTTTTGCTATTTTTGAAAACAGACCTTGCTATTGTTAATTGACCATGGCATTTCATGCATGAACGATTACACCTTTAATTTATACCCCGCATGTAGAGGACTAAATTCCCTTTAATTTGATATATGATAATCTACACTTTATCGTACATTAATATGAAATATGTCAACATATACAAGTGTCCAGTTTCTTTTTTTGCGGAGTATACATATATCGATCTATCAATCCTATCTATTTATCTATCTATATCTGTCTACATTTCTCTATTTTTGCATAAGTAAAAAAAACATACCACCGAAATTCTACTTAGATGTCAAAATATGAACTATTATTTGTATCTATCTATCTAACTATCTATTTATCTATCTATATACCTATCTACCAGGCTATCTATACTCATATTGATATATCTACTCTGTTTATTGATACTTATTTTATTGTTGTTTATGCCTTCATATGCACTCACTCTATAACCCAAGTCAAAGCAACATATTTTGTTGGTTGTTGAATAGTTATAAATGTATACACAGATCTAAATTGTCTATCTATGTATTTATCTGTATATATATATGCATCTACTATCTATTATCTTTTCATAGCCCTTTCCTCTTCATATTTCCATTGTCTTTGCTTCATGGAGCCACCTTGGGTAAGAAAGCTAGTGATTTTTTATTTATGCAGCCAATTAATTTGATTGATCATTATTAGTAAGTAACTGTGGCAAAGTGTTTAAAGGGACCGTTGAGTTTTGGTAGAGAGGGCGCTAGACTACTTAATTGGTTTGTGAGGTAATGAAAAACTGAGTGTAAAATTTGAAAGAGCATAATATTTAAACAATAAAATCATCTTTGTTTGATCAAAATCGGTTCAGAAACGGCTGAAATATCCATTAATATAACAATTAATGTAATAAACCCGGGGCCCCGGGTTTATTAGAGAATTTTGAACCAGCCGTTAAAAATTCAAAAAAATGCTTCCTCTTTTCAAAAAAGTTACAAAATAGGTATTTAAATAGTTGTTGGTTATTTCTCTATCTAATCACTATTTCAACAAAGGATCACATGCACAATATTTTATTCAAAATGGTTGAAACCGATGAGTGTTTAGAGAGCGCCCTCTTACGTTTTAACGGCTCTTTTTGAATGATAACATGATCTTTACTACGTCATTTGTAATTTTGTGTTCCTTTCTAGTTATAACTATTAGTTTGTAATGTAATGATGCAGGTTTTGGTTACTAAAATTCAGTTTCACTAAAACTGTACTCTCCTTACCAGAACTCAACTATCCCTTTAAGGTGTTGGCTTTAAAACCCAGCGACTATAGGTTCGAACCCTATACATGTCGGCTAAACGGAGTGTTTTTTTCATGCAGCCAAGTGTTTTGTAATTTGACCATTATACTCCCTCACGATAAATAACATTACTTGAGTATATTATCAATCACTATAACTCACTGTGGCAAAATGGTTTTAGCATATTTCAAAGCAAGAGAACGGGGTTCGAACCCCACAGACTGCCTTGGGTAAGAAAGCTAGTGATTATTTTTGATGCAGCCATAATTGTTTGATCATTATTCTCCCTCACGAAGAATTACATATTATTGAGCTCATCATTAATCACCAATTAGCCACTGTGGCAGAATGAATGAAGCATGGGCTTTCAGAGCCAGGGACCCGAGTTCGGAGAGCCTCGGAGAGCCAACTAGCCAAGATCTTGTTTTTGTCTAAATTAGCCGAGGTTGATTTCGAATATATATTCCGGGAAAGTGAAATATCTTCTCTCGACCCTGATGAATTATATACAACGGCCTTGTTGATATTGTGTTAAAATTCATCAATTATGTTTTCCTATTAAAAAGGTCTGTATAAAAGAAAGGACAAATGTATGGTTTGGTGTCAAATTTAAAAGAAATGCATAAAAAGAAAAATAAACTGTATAAAAAGTAATTGAAGAACCCAACGAATATCGGAAAACTGTATAATTATAAGTTTTTAAAAATAAGTTTACTAATGCTGTCCGCACAGCTAAGAAAATGTTTTATTCACAAGAGTTCTTAGATGTCAAAGGAAATAGTAATGGAACATAGAAAGTAATAAATAATTTGATTAATACAATATAAGGAATTTGAATGTGAAAGATGTGAAAAATTGCAGGTTCCTATAATAATACTAATAATATATCGTATTTTTACAGCGCCTAATGCAGAACAGCCACTAAGCGCTTATTATTATATTGATTCTTTCTTTTTTAAACCTATCACCCAAAACAAAATTATTGATGCTGTTTTATCTTTTAAAAATGGCAAATTATCAGGCTATGATTGTATTGATCCACAAGTAATTAAGAAATAAATCCACATTTTATGTTAACCATTGTGCAATATGTTAATCTCTGCTTTCAAAGAGGTGTTGTACCTAGTCGCTGCAAGATTTCTAAAGTAATTCCGATTTATACAAATGGCGCAAAAGATGTTTTTTCTAATTTCACTATCAACATGTTTTTCAAAAATTTTGGAGAAAAGTATAGATGTACGATTATTGTATTTTTTTGTAAAAAATCATATATATTTTGTATGCCGTTTGTGATTTTTTTAATTGAATGTAGATAATGCATTTGGGCATAAGGAAACGTTTTTTAGGATTATTTTTAGACCTCAGGAAAGCTTTCGATAGTATTAATCATATTTTTTTCTTCAGAAATTACATTTGTATGGTATTAGAGGTATACCTCTCCAGCTTTTTAGAAGTAATTTAAGTAATAGACAGCGATTTGTTAATTATAATTTTATCAATTCCGACATGCAACCAATTACTTGCGGAGTTTCACAAGGCTACATTTTAGGACCCATTTTATTTTCGATATATATTAATGATTTGCCACTCTCCTCACCTACTCTAACATTTGTAATGTTTGCAGATGATACAAGTATATATTTAAAACACAGTGATATTGCTCATTTAAATTTGATAATGAATGTGGAATTACTGAAAGTTCACACATGGTTCTTAGCAAACAAATTGGTTTTTAATGTTTCAAAAACACATTTTATGCTCTTTGGTAATACATGTATTTCCAATGTTAAATATAGTTATTGATAGTGATAAAATAGAAAAGGTGAACACTAAAGTTTTTAGGAGTTTTTATTGATGAGGAGATTAAATGGAAAGTCATGTTAATAATATTATAAGTACAATTGCAAGAAATATTGGTGTTTTAAATAAGCTGCGAGAGTATCTTCCTGAATATGTTTTATTGTTATTATATAATGCATTAATTTTACCACATTGAAATTATTGTATTATATTTTGGGGATGTTGCAATAATTACCTTCTAGATCGTTTGTGTAAACTACAAAAATGAGCTGTAATGATAATTACAAAGTCTTCTTATTTACCCCATTCTAAGCCCCTTTTAAAACAAATCAAATTGAAGGTTTTACCCATTTATCAATTTGTACAAACATAATCTTAGTATTTTTATGTATTTATTTCACAACTTTTACCAAATTTATTTGATTAATTATTTATTTAGAATAGCGATGTGCATAATTATGACACTAGATTTAATCCCACCTTCGTGTTTTTCACATCCATAAAATATATAAAGGTCCCATTTTATGAAATGATTTACCACAAGAATTGAAGATTGAATTGAACATTGAATTCAAATGTCTTTTATTAGAAACAATATAAATCCCGACATTTTAAAATATTTTTATATTGTTTTGGTTTGAATTGTATATATGATTTGCTATCGTGACTTGAAACATGACAATTACTGAAATTGATTATTATACATGTACAGTATATCCAGGGATCATACCCATACATTTTTATAAAAAACTTCTTCTGATCCCTCCACATTCATATTGTTTTAATGTAATCATAGTTTTCTTATACCGTTTTCTATTTATCTGTATGTAGTGTAGTGTCCAAGTAATGCTTTTTGTTCTTGTAAATTGTACATTATGTTGTGACTTTTTAATAAATTTTGACAATAAAGACAATTCCACAGGGGAATTGTATGGTATTGTATAATATGTGACCGGCTATATATATTAAAACCTGGCACTTGTCAGTAATTCATGTTTTGAAGAAATGGCCATTTTAAGTTCACATGATGTGTGTAAAAGACCTATGATTTTATCTTCGCCAATTATTGACCAACTCGTTAGAACAAAGCATCAAATGAAAGCTTGTGATGGAGCCTTTCTAATGGTATGAAAATCTACATTTTTATTTTTACCGACAAGTGCAGGGTTTTGCTATAGCCGGTCACATATTATTTTGTGTTTTTCTCTCATACATAGAAACCCGATCTATCAAAGTAATCACATTTTCCCAAGGTCCTCTTCATAACGAGGTTCCCCTGTACTAAATCATGATAAAGGCTTGCATTCACTTTATTTACAAATGGGAAACAATAAGGACGACCTGGAAACATATCTGTCATGTAATAGTGATTGAAAGATCTCTCTTTTATTGATCAAGAAGGCACAAATAAAGTTGTCATTTTGGTGGATTAAAGGGGTAGTTTAGTTTTGGTAAGGCTGAACTTAAGTAGCCAAAACCTGCACAGTAACATTATAAACTAATAGTTATAACTCCACCATGCTCGAAAGGTATACAAAATTACAAACGACTAAGTAAAAAGCCTGTTATCATTCAAAAACAGCCATTGAAACACAAGAGGGCGCTTTTTAAAAAGGCATTGGTTTAAACCATTTTTCATACAAAATTATGCATGTGATGTTTTATTGATATAATGATTAAATAGCGAGATCATCAACAACTATTTAAAAAACGCTTTTGAAAATTTTTGAAAAAGTGCAAGCATTTTTAATTTTTTTTCTAAAAATCATCTAATTATTTGGGCCCCAAATAATTATAAGATCAGATATATTTATTGATATTTCAGCCGTTTCTGGGTCGATTTTGACCAAATAAAGTTTATTCTGCCATTAAAATTGCATGTTCTCTCAAATTCGACACTCAGTTTTTCATTACCTCACAAAAAAATTGTGATCTGCAGCGCCCTCTCTACCAAAACTAAACTACCCCTTTAATGCTATTATTTCATTAAACAAATTCATATTACTATGTAGTCCAGTAGACGGTTATATATGTCATGTATTAGACCTGGAGACATTCATAAGTACAATGTTTTTTTTGCTATTCATGTTCTAAATGGTTTATAAAGAAAATTCAGCTTTGTTGCCACCTCGGCAACATTGAGCAATTTTTTTTATAAGCATTATAAAGATAATGAGCTAATTTGCATATTTCTGAAATAAGGTCAGAGGTCATTTGCTATCTAGGAATAGAGCAAACATAATGAAAACTATTATGTTTTGGGGTAAGGAATCGATTTCCGATGCTTATTTGCGTGTGCCATATGGGCAACACCCTGAAATCCAATATGGCTGCCCCTAATTTGCATATTTATGAATATGATTGGTTTTTGGTGGCTGAGGCCATTAATAAACAAAAAGTACAGGATATTATTTTTCAATCATGTTCTACATATGACACACGCGGTACCCCGGGGTACCGTTGTACCCCGGGGTACCGCGTTGTGTAGCGTCATCTTGTGTCCACTCGAAGCACAACCGTATTGCGTTGTGTATGCAGTGCAGCGTGCTAGTATGCACGCTATACCCCGGTACAGCCCTAACAAATAAATAAATAATTAAACAAAATTCGTTTGGTACCCCAGGGTACCATTTATGTCATCATATGTATTAAAGATATTTCAGCTTTGTTGCCACTTTGGCAACAATCAGCAATGTATATAATTAACATAATTAGGTTTTTCACCTAATTTGCATATTCCCATAAATCAAGTAAAATCGTATATATTGTGAACCCGAAAACTAAAAATTACGAGTAATACCACTTTTCCAAGGTTTTGCGGGGCAGCAAATCCATTTATGATACTAAATTCGACATATCTCCATGGCAACCCATATAAATCCAAGATGGCCAATCCCAAAATTAGTCGAGCTAGGATACATGTATTCCTTATTTTGGTTATAAAAGCTTGGGATGATTCTTTTTTTTTTATTATTTCAATCATTGGAATAGGCAACTAGAATACTGGACTCACAATTCAGTTTGGTTTTAACAGTAAAATATAATAAATTTATGAAATAAATGCGATCAAACAGACTAATAACATTTTCTCCTTACAAAAGCCAAAGCGGCCATCTTGGATTTATGTGGGTTGCCATGGTTTTGTGTTGAATTAAGTATCAGAAATGGATTTGTTGCCCCAAAAAACCTTGGAAAAGAGGTATTACTCGTAATTTCTAGTTTTCGGGTTCACAATATATACGATTTTACTTGATTTCTGAGAATATGCAAATTAGGTGAAAAACCTAATTATGCTAATTATATGCATTGCTGATTGTTGCCAAGGTGGCAACAAAGCTTAAATATCTTTAATACATATGTAGAACATGATTGAAACATAAAATCCTGTACTTTTTGCTCATAAATGGATTAAACTACCAAAAACCAATAATATTCATAAATATGCAAATTAGGGGCAGCCATCTTGGATTTCATGGTGTTGCCTATATGGCAAATGCAAATGGGCACCGGAAATGAATTTATTACCCCAAAACACCTTTAAATAATAGTTTTCATTATGTTTGCGCTATTCCTAGATAGCAAATGACCTCTAACCTTATTTCAGAAATATGCAAATTAGCTCATTATCTTTATAATGCTTGTAACAAAAATTGCTCAATGTTGCCGAGGTGGCAACAAAGCTGAATTTTCTCTATAAACCATTTAGAACATGAATAGCAAAACAAACATTGTACTTATGAACATTTCTAGGCCCTAAAGATGACTACTGGACTAATGCCGTAAAATAGAAATAAAGCTGTCATTTGGTAGATTAATGTTATTATTTAAATAAACTTGAATTAACATAATTGTCATACGTGAAAATAATTACTACAGGAACCAATCAGATGTGCGCATTTAGTTACATGATCTGACTTGCAAATAATTGCAACACTTTCTGCAATAGGGCTCAGTGCTCTTAATAAAAAACAAATGTTCCACTGTATCGATGCATTAATCATGTAGAGCAAATAAAAAGAGCCCGGAATTGGAGCACGTTTAATAAAAACATGTTACATGTAAATACACAAATTACAAATACATGATCCAAAATACTAAATAAATTTCAGAAGCAAATTTGTGTTTTAGGTATACAGGATTACAGTAAATGTAGCGCCATACAAATACAAATCAATAGAAACATAGAACACATTTCGGTTTTACAAATTTATCATTTAAAGATATTGACTGAAACCATTTTACATGAAAATTATCCCAGGGAGATCTTTATAGGATAACACATCACACTTAGTCAGTTTTGGCGCATGTCAACATCAACAAAGTTAATAGATTCCTTTAAGTTACATTATTAAGTACTGCAGACTACCTCAAATATGCCTTCTCCACATGCACATACATTTGCATTATTGACAATATTTCAATTTTAACCTGTCAAAAAATATGTGCCTACTTTTTCACACACAGGTTCGTAAGTACAATTTATCATTTTATGCTAAAATATAACAATCTTATTACACATTTTATTAAATAATCCTATACAGTATAACAATACATTTGAACATTTTATCTAAAATAAATAAAATGTATTTTATTTCACACGAAAACAAATATCAGCTGGCTTTGGCAATTTAAACAGAATACACACACACAGTCTGTTCCACTCTACAGCTTGAATGCATTACTAATTGATTACATCACAAATGTAATGATTATTTTTCGTATCTTGCGCTTCCACAGGAAACTCAGAACAGAGAAATATACAAATTAAAACAGACATTGGAAAACAATCAATATATTTAGGGCCACTTTTATGATAGAAATCATAAGGGAAAATTGTAGACGAAAAGTTTTTGCCTACCATTAAAAGAATACTTATAAATGCGGTTAATACAATGACTAAAAATACTAATTATGAAGCATTTATTTTAAAGTTGTAAACTTGTCATCTACTTCATTTCAGTTCATTTTATTTAATTTCACTTGAAAAATATGTCATTCATCTTTGCACAATAATTTGAAAAAGCATGCTTTAATATCAATCCATTTTTGAAGGTGTATTATTTCATATTCGTTATGCTAATTAATGAGTCTATGTATTTTGTTATTTAATTATGCATTTAGTGTACACATCTACCATGAATGTTTTAAACATTTGTGAATTGTACTCAATTCAGCTACTTGGCAGCCATGTGAAATATTTTATACAGCAATGAATAAAATAATAAAATCTACCAACAAAAATATCCAGTCACCAAAATCAGCCTCCTTCATAATTTATCATAAATATTTGGACACGACATAACAGTTGGTAACTTCTTTTCCATTTTAGTACAATTTGAATTATTAACTATTGATTGGCAACTCTCCTTATTTACTTGAAATAACTATTTAAAAAGGTCATGCATGATTAATAATAAATAACTATACATAATCAATATGTAAATCCTCAAATGTGCTATATCACAATCACGACACTGGTAATTCTAGAGAAACAATTCTGACAAAAATTGCTTGATAAAGCATGAAAATTGAAAGACCAATCATTATTGATAATCTTATTTGGAAGAAAGACAAACTGTCAGCTGTCCAAGTCTTGACAAAAAGAAAAGCATTTAACACACCACATATTCAAATACATGAGTTACTTAATAAACACGAGACTGATCATATTTCAAGGGACAGGGAATATGGTTAGACCAATACTTAAGTATATCTGTAAAATGACATAACAAAAATCAAACAAAGTTAAATGTTAAATGGCTCCATCTCTCGATGGGCATGAAAAGGACAAGAGATTTGACTTGGCATAATGATGGCACAGTAAGGCAAGGTGGAGTGGAGTCAAGGCAGACAAACACTTAGGCAGAAATAACTGACTACATGGGGTTTTCTTTTATGAATCTGACTTCGTACTACCATCCAATTAATTAATCCATACTGTATAGTGTTTCTACTGTGTTGGTAGCAAATAGCTGAATTTTAGTCCCATAAATAGATATGAACCACTCGCTAATAACGAGAGATCCATACGGGGCCATTGTGTAAGCACCTTATTGACCAAGACAGACAGACACATGGTAGAACATGGCGATCGTCAGTTCAGCAAGGTGTCACTTACTTTGAAGCACGAGAACAACTGGAACAGAAGAGCATTGTGCCAGAAGGCATGTCAGGAATTGGAGGGCTGCTTGAATTACTCTTCTTCTATTTCCCCTTCTGACCAATCAAAATCTGCACAAGAAAATTAAATTATATTACACAGACATATGCATATGTATATAGTTTGAGTTAAAGGGGACCACCAGGCAAAGAACAACACATAGTTTTATGATTTGGTATCATTTTGTGATATCAAATAGATACACAACATTTTACAAAGGGTTGTGTAATTCATAAACAAAGCAATTAATTACCACCACTTACGGAACCACTATTATTTCCTGGTTCCGTACGGGGCAAACATTTGCGAGTGCGCCAATGCTATTCACGCGTACGTTTGGAGACAATAGAATACCGGACGATTCGTTCGCTCTGGACAAATTAGTCTTCGTAATTCAAACCCATGAACGCATGCTTTAGAATGGTGATGCCTTTTCCAATTATATATATTTTTCTGGAAACATATTTTTTTGAACTTGTTGATGGAATGGACTAATAAAGGTGTTACCTTTTATTTATAAGAATATTATTTTTGGGTGATGGTACCCTTAAGCATTCATATACATGTACTAAACCCCATCTGGTGTTAAAGGGATCTAGTAACTTTGTTGATACAATGTGTATTGTTGTGATCTGATATGTCCACTGAGTAAATGTTTGAAAATTGCATGTTAAATGGATGTTATAATCCTTACACCACAAAGCGACCGTTATGTCGCTGTGGTAGTTTCTCTTTTATTAGCTAAAATAGTCAAATTTTGTTCAAAATTTGAAATCTAGGATTTTGGTATTTCCTGAATAAGCATATCTTTATCTAGCTTCTGTAATGTTTTGAGCGTCGGAAATCATGTTTAAAATATTATTTTTTCATCCAATAAATGTAATCTTTTTACAGCGCTTTAATGGAAACTGATCTTTTAAATGGCCCGTTTCTCCCTTATTTTGAAAATGCTTCAGCCATATTCAAAATCTTTGGTGTTCATTTTGAGAGGGTTTGCTTAGTCCAAATATGACAAATGATATACTATTTTAAAGGTAATGACTTCTATTTTAATGTTTTATGAAAAGCAGCAAAATCAGTTTTCCCGACTTATTGGTCGTTTTGTGGTGTAAGGTCACCAACCAAAAAAATACTTTTTTTCACGAGGGCTATTTTGAAAATTTTGAGGGAGAAAAACGCCCTTCTGAAATTATTCACGAGGGCTATTTTGGGGCTCACAGGGGCTCTTATTTTTGTTTACATCGTTTACACTGCTCTCGGGTATGATTATCAATATTTATCATGATGTGACCTATCCCATTATGCCATGTTTGGTACGTTTCTGGCGCTTTCCGATCATGCAGAAAGATTGCCGTGGCTCACGGGGGCGATTTCAAAGGTTTCGGGGGTGAATCGCCCGTCGCCCCCATGTATTTTTTTGGTTGAAGGTCACATGGACAATGATCAAAATTCAAAATGTGATATTCACTCACTCATTGCACTGACTTTGTACACAGTTATAAATATCCAGTGTATAGTTAAAATCCAAACACTTCCATCGTAATGTAACAAAAGAACTAGATGGATCTTCGATTGCGCGCAATCGAAAATTATGCCTCCGCTATCACGCGATTTTAATATCAAGCCCTTATTAACATGCACTGATTTAATTTTTTTTAATATTTTGAGTCCTGTGACCTTGACCATATGACCCCAATCTTTGATGGCTCCCTAAAAAACATTCAGGTACCAAGTTTGATTGAAATCTGACATTTAGTTCTTGAGATTTTGGCATTACAAGCTTTTTTGCATGTATAATGAGTCCCGTGACCTTGACCTCAACCTCATGACCCCAACATTTTACGGCTACGTTGACTCTTTATGATACATTCAGGTACCGAGTTTGATTGAAATCTGACATTCAGTTCTTGAAATTTTGCCATTACAAGCCATTTTCGCATACATATTGAGTCCTGTGACCTTGACCTTTGACCTCATGACCCCCCAAATCTAATCAGATCAGTGGCACCCCGATATGTACACTCATAGCAAGTTTGAAATTGATCCGTCAACCGGTTCTTGAGATATCGCAAGAACGAGGCATTTTTGCGCATACATCAAGTCCTGTGACCTTGACCTTTGACCTCATGAACCCCAAAATCTAATCAGATCATTGCCACCCCAATATCTACACTAATACCAAGTTTGAATTTGATCCGTCAACCTGTTCTTGAGATATCGCGAGAACGAGGCATTTTTGCATATATATTGAGTCCTGTGACCTTGACCTTTGACCTCATGACCCCTAAAATCTAATCAGATCATTGTCACCCCAACATGTACACTCATACTAAGTTTGAAATTGATCCGTCAACCGGTTCTTGAGATATCGCGAGAACGAAAACGGGACGTACGTACGGACGGACGTACGTACGGACGTACGTACGGACGGACGGACGGACAACCCGAAAACATAATGCCTCCGGCCACTTCGTTGGCGGAGGCATAAAAATTCAAAGAACCAAAACCTGGCCCATGCTTCTATTGTTAATACCAATATAACAAGGTATATCAGAACAGCTAGAGTTCCCAGTAAGTTTTCAGGATTTGGACAATGTTACTAGATCCCTTTAAATGTGATTTTAACTTAAGTCAAGACCACTGTTTTATGGCAGGTCAAATGTAAACCTTACCACCTTGCAAAAATAATCCAAATACAGTTTTGGTTCCCTGATCAGGAAAGTATTTTTCCACACTGACAATAACAGTAAGAGAAAATATTGCATTCTATACAGGGTGGCCCCCCAAAAACAGAACGGGGCACTTCCCAAAATAAAGTAACAAAATTATTATGTCCATCAGTCTTTTCCAATGAAAAACGATACCAAGAACAGTAAGTTTGGTTGTGTAGTTTTTGTTTTAGGGCGCTCTGAGTGACACCATGTCAGGTTCCCATTTTTGTAAATTTTTACCAAGTCGGTGCCTGATAAATCGCACTTATATCCAATGGACGTAATCATTTTGTTACTATATTTTGGGAAGTGGCCCGTTCCGTTGTTTGGGGGCCACCCTGTATAAAAGCATGTTTATTCCAAGCAGATTTGCATATCGCAGGAGTAAGAGTCAATAAGAATTAATGTTTACCTTCATCAAGGTCACCCACGCCACTGTCGCCATCTGAGGAGCTGTCACTATCATTCTGAAATAACAAAAAATAAAAAATAAATATGGCATTACAAATAATTTGATTCAAGGCTGTCAAGAAAGTGTCTCAGCCCAATACAAAGTTGAATGGGACAAAATAACAAATACAATGCATCTAAAAAAGAATGCATAATTAACTTCCACACCACTAGGTCTTTCAATATACACTGAAAATCAATCTTAGCATTTTAGTGATTATAAAGATGCTAAAATCAATATTTAATAGTATTTAAAGTGACGTTTGTTTGTAGGTAAGTGCATGAATTAGCATCATTATTGCATGGAATTAAATTTCAACTGTTTGTGAGATATCATGATCACAAGAACATGATTTGTCTGGTTTTATGTTTGTTACAACCTGACAAACAAACTACCCCTAAACATAATGCCTCCAGCTACGTCTTTGAGGAGGCATAACAAAGCATCATATGAAAGCGTATTCATTTACCATTTACAATACATTTTGCTATCGTTCCAACCTCATATTCAGACTAATATTCTAGTCTAAATACCACTTTCATAATCAATATAAGTATGAATTCAGTGGAAAGATAAACAGGTTTTCAACAATACTACATTAACAAAATCATTTTTTTGGAAAGCTGTACATTAGGTAATTCTATTGCTAGACGAATACCGCTCCTGGAGGGCTGAGGAGCGGTAGTGATTTTTGAGCATTCAAGTCTGCCAACTGAGATATGAGCAGAGCAGAGAGGGCAAGAACCAGGGCAGTTAATCTCTCTGGGCCTTGAGGGAAGTAAATACAGCATGGGATTGTTGACAGTAGTAATAAACTGATAAGAATGTGGTGATACGGAAACAAAAATGATAAAATTGATCACCACGATGGTGGAAGTCAAGCTAATGGGACAATCACGTCATGAAATGTCTATACAACTTAAGGGGAAATAAACGCAAGAGTTTCCAAAATTACATTTTGTGGCCTCTTTCTCAACATAACGCTTCAGTCCTTTCCCCATATTAGACCGCCGGGTGAGTGGCCGAAACTGCTTTAGTTTTCACTTTTTGTAACACCCCCTCGACATATACATGAAATTCTACCAGAAGGTAGAGAAAAATATACTTAAAATAACTCCACATATCGTCAAGCTGAAATGATGCACATTTTTTCAAAAAGTGGAAAATAAATTTTTTTTTACAACACTCTCTTAAAAATAATCCAATCCCAGTGAACCTCTCATTAGAACGTAACGCTGTCCCATAAGCTAGAGCCAATCAGATCGCTTGTTTTATCGTTGTGCTAAAAGTTTATTTTGATGCGATGTGATGACACAAACTTTATCTGGATTTTGTTGTATACATGGAATCTCAACTCACAATAAATTGATTCGTTTAGACGAATTAATTCTAAAGAGATGAGGAATGAGTACCACTTTGACAAATTACCAAAAACACATTTGAAGTTGATAAATAATTTTAGGAAAAGAGACTGATCCGCCACTAGCACTTCGGCTAACGAAGTTTATCAGGCTATTGTCGCCTGAGCTCCAGGGCACTGGTCAGCTACGTAAGGTGGCAGGGAGGCATAATGCAATCGTCATCAGCATGAATCTTGGAGGTACCGTATTTGTCGGTGTATTACCCGCTCCGGTGTATTAACCGCATCCCTAACTTTGGGGGTTTTCCATGAAAAAAAAAAAAATTTTATAGTAGAATTCTTGATTTTTGGATGGTCAAAATGTGCCGAGAGTAAGAAAAAACATTCTTCTTTTCCAGAGAGTTTTGGTCTATGAAATATACTTCAATTTACTGAAGTCTCTGAAGCACATTAAGGAAATTATGAGCCCCTTCCCCGATCAATCCGTAATTTATAACATTTGTTGAGCTTAACAGAAAACAAAACACGGAACACTATGCATGTGACTGTAGTGAACAAACGAAGACAAACAAAGACAAAACAAAACATGAATCAAATCAGAGATGAAAAAAATGTACCTTGATATGTTTATTCCTTCTTACAAGATCAGATTTGGTTCAATCTACCCTCGAAAAAATTTTTTCATCTCTGATTTGATTCATGTTTTGTTTTGTCTTTGTTTGTCTTCCGTTTGTCTTCGTTTGTTCACTACAGTCCCATGCATAGTGTTTCATGCTGTGTTGTGCTAGTGGGGATTTTCGTGCAATTTTCCCTATCTCCGTGTACAAACCGCACCCCCCTTTTTGCCGGTAATTCCATCGGGAAAACCATGCGGTTAATACACTGACAAATACGGTATTCCTTTCTTATGATTACCCCAAATGTAGAAAATAAAATAGAAACAAAGCTTTCCTCCCGTATTCATGCTGATGACGTTTGTGTTGGGCCTACCTGGTGCCTCTTTTCGTAGCCGACCAGTGCCCCATAAGCCCGGCGGGAAGAGCATGTTGATGTTACGTAAATCATATAATTTAGCTCAACGATAAAACAAGCAATCTGTTTGGCTCTTGCTAACGAGGTCGCGTTATGTTCCAATGAAAGATGCACTGGGATTGGATACATTATTGTTTACACCGTGTATATAAGGCAATATATATTGACGAGATATTGATTCCATACTTAAATATATTTATAAACAATCTCCACTACTTAAAATGTAACTGTACGAGGGGTGTCACAAAAGTAACGAATTTTCACCCTCGCCCGGCGGTCTATGCATACCCCGGACCCAGTTCCGAATAAAAATAAAGAAATATATTATTCAAATAGTGCATGGTTTGGAGTTAAATATACCAGAAAATACACTGATACATTTTTAATTCTCGAGTGTATTTAATATTGCATCGAGGCCATAGGCCGACTGCAATATAAATGCACAAGTGAAATTCAAAATGCAGGTGTGTATTTAGGAATATTAAACGATAAAATAATGCCCTTATCATGAAGTCAACGTTACCCATAGCAACCTTTATTATACCGAAATACGCAATGGTAATCAACCTTTATGAATGCTCAATTGCCCTTAATTATGACATCATCATCTTATATAATAAACTAGATGGATCTTCGACTGCGCGCAGTTGAAAATGATGCCTCCGCCATTGCGCGATTTACATGATTAAGATGTGCTGAATTCATTCGTCAACTCAATTTTGATAGTAACCAGATCTGATATATCACAATAAGGAACTATTTTGCATATATATGAGCCGTGGCTTTGACCTTTGACCTAAAAACCCTGAAAGTTTACACGTTTATTAGCTCCCCAAGATACAAATAGGTATCAAGTTTGATGGTTATTTGTCAACTGGTTCTTGAGATATTGCAATTACAAGCTATTTATGCATGATGAGTCCTGTGACCTTGACATTTGACCTCATGACTCCAAAATCTTATGGCTACAATGGCTTCCTGAGATATATTCAGGTACAAAGTTTGATTATAATCTGACATTCAGTTCTTGAGATTTTGCCATTACAAGCTATTTGTGCATGTATATTGAGCTCATGACCCCCACAATCTAATCAGATCATTGTCACCCCAATATGTACACTCATATAAAATTTGAAATTGTTCAGTCAACCGGTTATAGAGATATCGCGAGAACGAAAACAGGACGGACAGACAACCCGAAAACATAATGCCTCCAGCCACTTTGTTGGCGGAGGCATAAAAAATGCTTACCTCGTCTTCTGGATTCACTGTTTCTTTTGTTTTTCTGCCGTCTGGGTGGAAATGAACTACGTACAATTCCATTCTAATAAAGCCCTTGGTGTAAGAAAATCGCCATCTCCTGAAACCCTCTTTGGCAATATTTTCATCTTCTGGGGAACTGATGACTAATAGAAAAGTTTAATGGGAGAAATCAGAAAAAATCAAATCGAATTTCTTTGCTCATTTTGATATTCAAGTGTGCATCTTTTATGCAACAGGATAACATTTAATGATTTGCTAAAAATATATAATCACGGAAAGAGGAAAACATTCCAGATAAGCTGTCTCCCTTAATTTTGTTGGAGGTGGTCATGTTTAACAATCAAACATAAAGAAAAATAATTGCTTGTTTTGAATTTCTTTGTCCTAAGATGAAGGGAAAGACAAAGAAATCTTTAGGGAAGAAACTGAACTTTAAGGTCGGTGCCTACTTTGAAGGATTTACAGAGATTGATTCTTACAAAGAATGTTAATTATGTAACCCCCATTCAGCCTCACACAGTGTTAAAAATGTGGAACTGAGTTGTATGATCTATCTGAAAAAGATCATTACTAAATATGTACACGCGAATATCATAATTATGAACTCACTTATATTGACTAGTATATATTCTTTAAGTACATGTTCATGTTAATCAATATCATTAGCAAGTATTTGTACTGTAAATTAAAGATTCAAGACAAACACAATCAAAACAAATATACTTGTACATATTTCCATTTCACAAGGATAGACTGACTGAAAGAAAATGAGGTCACAGATCAGAATAACAAGTTAATTAAGTGAATGACACCCATATTCACAGGATTACAAGGTGAAACAAAATACTCACTGGGTTGAGATTCCTGAGATGTGTTAATACTGTGTGTTACATTCAAATTACTAGGCACACGTCTAGGTGAAAAATGCTCCTGCAAAAACAAAGAAATTAAGAAACCAGAACGTCAATGACGTAGCGCTCATCCGGCATCTCGCAACATCAAATATCGCAAATTTCATGTGGTACACTTTTCAACTGGTCAAAAAATACAAATTTGATGCCCTGGAAGGGACATAAAAAAAAAAGATAAAAAAATTAGAGTGGAAAAAAATATAAATTTGACGCCCCGGAAGGGACATGGGAAAAAAAAAAAAAATACAAAAATAATAAATAAAAAATAAAATAAAATTAATTAATTAAATTAAAAAAATAAATAAATAAATAAATAAATTAAATAAATAAATACAAAATTACCATAATTAATTAATGGAGAAAAATTTCAAAATTCTGTGTAGAAGTTTAGTGTACCAAAGTTAGCTCTACCAGATAAAGCAAACCCAATCAAAATCGGTCGAGAAATGAAGGAGAAGAAGCATTTTTTGTGATTTTGAATAAATTTGCATAAATTACCATAGATAATGAATTTCACGATTCTGTGTAGAAATTTTAAATCCCCCTCCTAGCCCTATCTTATGAAACAATCAGAATCAAAATCGGTTGAAAAATAACGAAGAAGAAGCATTTTGAAAACTGTGGACGGACGGACTGAAGGACGGAAGGACGGACGGACGGACGGACGACGGACGCCACACCATGGCATAAGCTCATCGGGCCCTTCGGGCCGGATGAGCTAAAAAGATGTGTAACCTGTGGGCTCTAAACAAAATAGTCTGAGCACTACTGCATGGCTACTCTTGGTTAGTATGTTTTACAGGGAGTTGAGATGGTGTACAATAATCACAGGTAAGAACTATACCCATAATGATCAGGGTAATAGAAAAAGTGCACAGGAAGGTCTGTGAACAATGTGATATTATATCCTAATGCTAAGAACTGTGAACTACTATGATGGATGCAGATGCTTTGAAAGTACACAATTTTACAATGTATCAAGCAAGTCAATCAATCTGAAACTAGTATTTTCATTAGCCCTCCTTTTCCTGAGTTAGATAAATTCTTGTGCAATGTTGATTTCTTTTATCTTAATATGTATGTAGACTAGATCCTGAACAATCACCCTGAAAATGCAGTGTTTGAGGTAGGCCCAGTAGAGTCAATACCTTTGTGCATGATAACAGTGATATAGTCCAATGTTTGTGCATGTGTGTATGGGTAAGTATATTTATGTCTCATTCTCCTCTCTATCCAATAACACCCGAAACAAGAAACCATGATTACCGTATTTACCGGCGTAATCGCCGCATACATTTCCTCGAAAAAACCAAGCAAAGTTGGGGTGCGGCGCATACGCGGCGATAGTCAAATTTTCACTCTTGACTGACCTCAAAACAACACATTTCAGCAGGTGTGGGACTATTGGTTGTATTGCACTGTATTGTATAGGGTGATAAAACATTATTTAGCCAAATTGTCTACGTTTACCCTGGCCTAGAATGGTTTCTCACATTTTTTTGCCGATATTTGCTAAATCCAATATGTTTTTAACTTCAAAGTTACAAAATAAATGCACTGCCAGCGCCGCTCTTGCCTGCCATCAATCTAACTACGTGCGTTATTATAATGGATGCAGCGCATGATCGCATGATAAAGATAATGTACACTAAACCGTTTTGGCAAAGACAGCAGAGCGCCGCGTAGGCGTGCTAAGGCGTGCTCGCGAGCTACGCGACTGACTCGATGTACAAACGTTTACGTACGTAAATATTTGTACATGTACATGCGTAAGCCAGCTGCGCTGACAATCTCGTAAGTGCTGGCAATCTCGTGATACATGTAGCGCTAGAGTTCTCGTTCCTATTCAGGAATCAGGAAAACTATATTTTTGCTCGAAACTAAGGTAATTCTGAATATTTTGTAACTATATTTTCGTAAATATTGTTAAAGAAATATATCGAGATGAGAAAAAATTGGAAAACCATTAAATTCCCGCTTTTTTTGTCACCAGTTTTCCTAGTGCACTTTTCTCCCACTTGTTTTTTTCAATTTCAATGCTCAAAGTCGGCATGCGGCGTTTACGCGAATGCAGCGATTACGCCGGTAAATACGGTAGTTCATAAACATAAATATTTAAGTGTACATGAGTCCCTTGAATGGAATTATGTTACATACCTGACGTTCTGATGGCACATCAATGCTCGCAGGTTTTGAGCTAGCATCACTGCTGTCAGCTGTATGAGGAAAGACACAAAGGAAAGTTGACTTATAAAATGCTGTTTCAAACAAATACATTTGTTATCTGTCTTTAAATGTACCACTGGTGCTACTATGCTGAATAGGCTGCTTTCGTTTTGACATGTTGACTAGTCAACATGTGGAGATGACGTCATTTTCATGCACTGCGCATGCGTCAATATCGGCCACCCACTCACCGTCCGATTTGAGCACGCGTTCACCCGTTTTCACCGGCGACCCAAAACACGGTCACCGTGTCTAGTTTATGACGTCATATACTCTTCTCGAGATGCATGATATCGCGGACCGACTCCTCATGGATGTCTTCAAGAATCGCCTGCAGCTTGATGTTTCAGCAGCAGACATTGAGCGGTGCCATTGAGTTGGGAAAATAAGGCCTGGCAAGCACCGCGCTCTGTTCGTCAAACTTTGCAGCTACCGTGTTAGAAAGAACATCATCCAGTCGCGAAGGAAACTCAAGGGTACAGGTATTTCCATTCAAGAAGATCTGACAGCAAAGAATCAAGCCCTGTACCACAAAGTGTACAAGAGTAGCAAGGTTGTCAGTGCCTGGACAAGCGACGGAAGAATCTTCGCCCAGGTGCAAGCGACTGGAGGGAAGACAAGTACAGCCATATTATCTTCAGACGCTGATCTGGTTCATTTAAACATATGACATTCCTGACTCTTCAATATTCTTGCCTTACAAATCTTGTGACAAACTGACTCATACTCTCAGGGATTTCTGGCAAGATCCATTTTAAGATCTATTTTAAGATCCATTACAATTTTTATTTTTATCTCAGAACAATTGCATTTAACATTTTAATCTGTCTCAGTCTTGATTTAATTATCCATATTTCTTTTTACCCATTGTATTTTTTGTTGTTGTTCAATTCAAGTTTTACAGTTCAGCTGCATAAGTTCAGGTTTTTTCTTATTTTTATATTTTTTTTTATTTGTTGGTGTGTGTGGCTATTTATTCACTCTTTATCTAATCCTCTGTAATTTTGTTATGCATCCTTTTTCTCATTCTATCTGTTGCAATTTTATAATAGTCTTATACTCGATGTTCATGATATGTTCTTCGTTTGTCCAGATGTACCCTTGCCACTTAGACATTGTCTTCATGTATTTGCAGCTACTTGCCTCATAGAGTTTTATTTTTGTTGTAATTGTTATATTTGTAAGTACTTATTATGAGTGTTTTACTTGATAGTGTCCATGTAGATATACATGTAGAAGATCTATTACAGGAAGAAGCTGGAAATGATTCTATTTATGTTACACCCGATAGCTTTTCAACATTTTGTTCAACCATGAATAATGCTTTTTCTACTTTGCATGTAAATTGTCGCAGCTTGCCAAAACACTATAAAGATATACAAACTTTACTCTTGTCCTTAAACCATTCATTGGATGTAGTAGCCTTTTCTGAAACATGGCTTGATGAAAATATTAGAAAGGATGTTGTTTTGGAGGTTATAATATGGAGCATGCAGTTCGCAATGACAGGAAAAGTGGAGGTATTTCACTTGCAATTATTAAAGGACAATATTAAATATGTTACACGCAAAGATATCTCTGTTTTTAATAATCAATGTGAAAGTCTTTTTATTGAAATTTTGAAACCAGGTAAACATATTGTTATTGGAGTCTTTTCCAGACCACCTGATCAATCTAAGGCTATTTTTATTGATACTTTGAGACAGATATTGAGTTTGCAAAAGGAAGAACAAAAAATGTATTTTTCTTGGCGATTTTAATTTGGATTTGTTGAAATTAGATGTGCAATATTCATGTACTGAATTTTTTGAACTTTTATATTCATTGATAAAAACCAACCAGAATAACAGATACTACAGCCACTTTGATTGATAATATTTTTACCAATAGTTCTTGCACAGTTCTTCCTGGCATAATAACTACAGAGATTTATGATCATTTACCAGTTTTTTTTCCCTATTTGATTATAAAGATATTCATAGGGAAGACTCAGTTATTTATAAACATGACATTAATGATGAAAATATTGCTAATTTTGCAAATTTTCTTGGAGGTATTTATTTTGATTGTATACTTGATACTTGTTATGAGGATCCAAATTACATGTACTTGCAAAACTTCATTATTATGGTACGTGGCACCACATTGAATCTGTTTCGAAGTTATTTGAGTGATAGGAAACAATTTACAGTGTATGATTTTAAATTCAGCAGCTGTGGTGTGCCACAGGGTTCAATCCTGGGGCCCCTTTTATTGTTGATATACATTAATGATTTGCATTTGGTTTCTCCATTATTACACTTTTTATTGTTTGCAGATGACACAAATATTTTTTATCAACATAAAGATCAAGATTATTTGATGGAGATTTTAAATATTGAACTCCGTAAGGTTTGTGAGTGGATCAAGGCAAATAAATTACAATTGAATTATGAGAAAACTCACATTATGGTCTTTAATGCTAATAAAGAAAATATTAATAAAATAAAAATATATATGAATGATAAAGAAATACAGCACACTGATTCAACAAAGTTTTTAGGTGTTATTATTGATAGAGATTGATGGAGGAGTCATGTTTATATGTTATGTAAAATTTCGAAAATGATAGGAATCATGGGTAAGCTTCAAGACACTTTGCCACAAACTGTTCTTTTATTATTGTATAATACAATGGTCTTGCCATATTTATCATATTGTAACATTATTTGGGGATCCTGCAATAAATATTTATTAGATCGTATTTATTTCTTACAAAAAAGAGCAGTACGTATAATTTGTCATAAGCCTTTTTAAAGTCATTCTAGACCTCTATTTTTAACTTTGAATATTTTACCTATTTGTCTTTTACATGAATTTCAACTTGGTGTGTTTATGTACTCTTTTTATCATAATTTATTACCTATGACATTTAATTATATGTTTCAGTGCAATAGTGATGTGCATCAGTATAATACGAGATTTGCCTCTGACACTCGATTAATATATGGACGTAAATCTTTTTCAAATTCTATATTTTTATACAAAGGACCCTTGTTGTGGAACAAACTTGCCAATGATATCAAACAGTGTGCAACATTAAGCACTTTTAAAAGAAAATTGAAATTGTATTTAATGCAACAAATTTAAGTGCAACAGCTCTCTCTTTTGTTATCCTTTTTAGGTATCTTTTTACTCTGTTTCTATTTTAATGCTAGGGTCATATATTCATAAGTTTACTGCAACTTTCCTGATGATCCTTCCACTTCATAATTCTTATCTTTTCTCTCTCTTTTTTTCTTCTTGTTTTTTAATATTTTTAATTGGTTTGTTTGTTATCCAACTTTAATACTTTGTGCTTATTATTGTAATGATTTATGTAAATTTGCACTTGTGTATATTGTATTTGCATGTTTTTTTATAATTTTTATAAAAGTGGTAAATAAAATTCAATTCAATTGAACGAGCGTCAACGTGTAAAAACCAAAAGGTAAAAAATGACAGTCAACGTGGACTAACCATGGACACAATGAAAGATAAGAAGCACTGGACCTTAAAGGGGACCACCACTCAAATAACAACAGTCTTTAAAGGGACTTAGTAACATTGTCCATATCCTCAAAATCCAATTGGAATTCTAGCAGTTCCATCATACTTTGTTTTATTCGTATTAACAATAAAAGCATGAGACAGGTTTCGTGTAAGTGCAATGAGTAAGTGAATATCACTGTGCATTTTTGCTAATTTATCGGCCAAATAACATCCAATTAACTTGATATGTTTACTTTCTGGACATATCAGATCTGATCACACCAATACACATTTTATTATTACCACGCATCACTTTTTGCACTTGTCAACAAAGTTACTAGATCCCTTTAATACCGGTATATGTTTCGATGAATATTATCAGAGTAAAGATGGTACTTTTATAGCCTGTTATCATTAAAAAAGAGCCATTAATTAAAACACAAGAGCAGAGCTGCCAAGTTCCATTTGAGAATTTCAGAATTCTCACACCCGAAAATCAGTATTTTGCCAAGGAAATCAGTATTTTTTTGCGCGACAAAGATATGTTGAGAAACTTTATTTTTTCTTTTATTTTTATTAGTAAATAACATACAGAATGAATGAGCATGCCACTAAATATGCATTGGTGCAGAGCTGCCAACCTCTAAAAGAAAAACAAATCACAGTTGCTATCCTTAAAAAAAGAAAAAAAAAATCATATTTTTGGCGTAGTCAAATCGCGCAGCAAAAATATCCTTTACGAGCGCGTTCATATAAAAGTTGGTTCTGTCGATCACACCAGCATTTTTATCAGTTTGTTTTATTTATTTGTATTATATTTTAAATACATGTATGTATCATGTTTCTTCATTAAGTAGTTTTATCAGGGTTAAACACAAATTGTGTTGCTATTTTCGGACCGTTTCTAGTATTAAAAATTAAATATAAAAAAATAAAAATAAAACTTTTTTCCCCCTGTATTTATTTTTTACAATCCGTAATTACGTATTAACATCAAAAAATCGTACAAAATACGGAAAATCCGTACTACTTGGCAGCTCTACAAGAGGGCGCTCTCTAAAAAAGCATTGGTTTCAACCATTTTTCATACAAAATTATGCATGTGATGTTTTGTTAAAATAATGATTAAAGGTACCGTTGAGTATTGGTATTTCCCGAAGTGACCCCGATATTTTTTGTGTGAGATAATGAAAAACTGACTGTCAAATTTGAAAGAACATACAATTTTAATGACAGAATAAACTTTATTTGATCAATAATCGGTTCAGAAACGGCTGAAATATCCATAAGTATATTTTTATTCAAAAGATTCTTCACCGGCAATCACCGGGGGATATTTAGACTTTTTAGATTTTTTTTTTAAAATGCTTAAAGACTACTTGGAAAAAAATCTGAATAGGTTTTTAAAAAGTCGTTGATGATATCTCTATTGAATCATTATTTTAACAAAACATTAAAGGGACAGACCCTCTTTTGCAAGCCAAATTTCAAAAGTTGCGAGGTTATTGTCTTATATGAAATAATAGCATGCTTGAAAAAATTAGGGCTTGAAATATCTTTTTCGTGTAGTTATAGAACTAAAACTAATAAACCGTCGTCCAACATTTAATTGTGCATTATACGTGTATTCACCCTGTGAGAAAGTTCGCACACGGATTCCACGGAGTACTACATCGCTATGCGTGACCCCTACGTGACCCGCGCTAGCTACGTGACCCGCGCATTAATAACAACGGCATAAGCGGATACTAAACAAAATAACCAAACCTCGCTTAAACTGACTACATGTAATTACATATTCTTCATTTTTTAGATCTTTTTCCGTGACATACCTTTACAAATGTCGGCTTCACAATACCTATACCAGAATAAGTACAATATTGTTGTAATATTATGCTAAATCAGTTAAACTCCTTTATTGACCGATATATAGTTTGATGGAGGGACGCATTCGTTTTTCATTTGTAGAATCCAAATTACAGGGCTGTTCGATCTGATTTTTTGTTTGTGTGTTACATTCATCCCCATCCGTCAACTGGAAACTGTTCAGACGTTTTGTAAAAGAGGAACTGTCCCTTTAAATGCACAATTTTGTATAAAAAATGGCTAAAACCAGTGATTTTTTTTTAATAGCGCCCTCTTGAGTTGTAACGGCTCTTTTTGAATGATAACAGGGGTTTAACTTAGTCATTTGTAATTGTGTATACTTTTCGAGCATGGTGAAATTATAACTATTACTTTGTACCGTAATGGTGCAGGTTTTGGTTACTAAAGTTAAGTTTGAGCAATACTCAACTATCCCTTTAAAGGGACAGACCCTCTTTTGCAAGCCAAATTTCAAAAGTTGGGAGGTTATTGTCTTATATGAAAGAAAATGTCATTTAATAGCATGCCTGAAAAAATTAGGGCTTGAAATCTCTTTTTCTTGGAGTTATAGACCTAAAACTAATGAACCGTCGTCCAACGTTTAGTGCATTATACGTGTATTCACCCGGTGAGAAAGTTCGCACACGGATTCCACGGAGTACCACATCGCTATGCGTGACCCGCGCTAGCTATGTGTTAGTTTGCACATTTGGAATAGTTAAATGGTTATAGTTCTTATGGTTAGGACAGAGAATGATGATTAAATATTAGGTTAAGTAATTAATTAGATGCCGAGTAATTTGGTGGGTTAACCATGGGAAATGAGTAAGGATTGGTAGAGTTATGATTACTTAAAGATTAGAAGTTGGGAGGTAATTAGTAACAATTGAAATGCAGTATGTAAGGTAGAATAATAGTTGAAGCATGACAGGCATTGTGAAGCCTGTTCGCTTCGTGAAGATTGATGCATGTTGCCTATGAAGTACATGCTAATAAATTCACTGTGAGCCAGTAACCTAACGGATTCAGTTTCTTTATTGCTTACTGAATAAATGAGGTTGCTACCCTGTTGTATGTTTGAACGGGTGTCTGCTGCCAAATGAACGTTTAGTGATGGCATATGAGCAGAGTGCTAAAACAGCATATTGAGAGTCTAGTTCTGATAACTGATTGGGCCTGGGACGAATCGGAGCGAAGAACACAAGAGCGGTGTAGACGATCACAAGAAAAAGTATGCAGCGAAGATCACAAGATTAGACCAAACCAAAGCAGCAAAGAACACAAGACAGGTGTTGATGTTCACAAGAAAAGATCCCCAACGTCCGGATCTTGCTGAGCATTGTTGGATAACTGGAGACAAGATTCCTAACGGGTCTTGCTGAGCATTGTTGGACTAGAGGAGCACAAGAAAAACCCAGCGACTCAGCAACAGATTGGTTCAACAGAACCAAACATCGAGCAACGGGGCGAGCAACACATGTCCAGCAAATCAGCAACCATCACCCGACGGGGGCAACCAACGAGTGAAGTCACATCCAACCCGACAGTGAGAGATCTCCATCCAGTGCGGAGAGCCAACAGGTCGTAGATTGCGACCAAACGGATTCACATACTACGAGCTCTGTGAATCTTGGCCGGAACCGGTGGCGCGTCCAATAAGTCAGCGATTTCGGCATCCTGACAAAATTCCGGAGGAACCGATCGTTGGACTTCCCGCCGTCCTTTTCAACGAGGGTAGACTGTGGTGCAGAGCCGCGCCGGTACCATAGAATCAAAAAGGTTGTTCCGCTACAATATATTCTTCATTTTTGAGATCATTTTCCGTGACATACCTTTACAAATGTCGGCTTCACAATACCTTTACAAGATTATTGTTGTAATATTATGCTAAATCAGTTAAACTCCTTTATTGACCGATATATAGTTTGATGGAGGGACGCATTCGTTTTTCATTCGTAGAATCCAAATTACAGGGCTGTTCGATCTGATTTTGTGTGTGTGTTACATTCATCCTCATCCGTCAACTGGAAACTGTTCAGACGTTATGTAAAAGAGGGCCTGTCCCTTTGAATAGAGAGATCATCAACAACTATTTTAAAACCTCTTTTGAAATTTTTTGAAAAAGTGTAAGCATTTATAAAAAATTTACATAAATCATTGAATATATCTGGGCCCCAGATTTATTATGATCAGATAAATGTATTGATATATCAGCCGTTTCTAACCGATTTTGATCAAATAAAGTTTATTTTGCCATTAAAATTGTATGCTCTTTCAAATTTTACACTCAGTTTTTCATTATCTCACAAAAAAATTTTTTCGTGCAGCCAAAACTGTACTACCCCTTTAGTCAAGACCACTGTTTTATGGCAGGTCAAATGTAAACCTTATCATCTTGCCAAAATAATCCAAATACAGTTTTGGTTCCCTGATCAGGAAAGTATTTTTCCACACAGACAATAACAGTAAGAGAAAATATTGCATTCTACATGTATATAAAAGCATGTTTATTCCAAGCAGATATGCGTATCGCAGGAATAAGAGTCAATAAGAGTTATTATTACACATACAGGCCAGTTTTTCGATTCATTAAATCATGTATTTTGTTTCCGTCGAGGGTTTGTAATTCATAGCGGTCATTATTGTTATGATAATACTATCGTAACATGTATTAAACAGCTCTACAAATGTGGATTTGCAGTGCATTATCGTTACGATAATACCCTAGTAGCTGAATATTATCCGTTGCAAGCTGCCAAAGTGCCACTCAAAAAATATTGCTCGCGGTAAAATTGTGGGATAATGTGTGAACTGCTATTGGTTTGCACATAATTTCCCGTGTGGCGCGAAGTACGAAGCGGCAAATTTGAAATCGATATCGATATCGCAATTTTATAAACAAACATGGCTGCGACCACGAAGCACAGATTCGCGAATCTGAATCAAGATGATATTCAGAAGATTCTTACAGAAAAGGATGCTCTGAACACCCGTAAAGCAACAAAGGCCGCAGTGGATGTGTTCAAATCATATTTGATCGCAAAGGAACTATCGGAGGAGTTCGAAAAGCTTTCTAAAACAGCACTTTCCGAAGTATTGGCAACATTTTACCTGGAGGTACGAAAAGCCGACAGTGATTTCTATGAGACCACTTCGCCGAGGAGTATCCGGGCTGGCCTCAACCGTCATTTAAAGGATAATTACAACGGTCCGATAGACATTATCAGGGAATGTGACTTTAATGCAGCAAATGAATCCTTCAGGGCAGCAACAGTCCAACTGAAAAAAGAAGGAAAGGGTGATGTGGAGCACCATCCCTCTGTAGTTCGGGAGTGTTCGACCAAAATGACCCACAAGGAATACAGCAAAAGGTATGGTTCGAACTCATGTTCTACAATTGTCGCAGGGGCCAAGAAAATCTATGGGATTTGAAAAGGGATCATTATACTGTGGCGACTGATTCCAATGGCCGCGAATATGTGACTCAGGCTAAAGATGAAATGACCAAAAAAAAACGGGAAGACAGTACTACTTTAAGAAAAGATGCTGGTCGAATGTATGCTACTCGGAATCAAGACTGTCCCATGAGGTCGTTCAAAAACTATGTTGCCAAACTGAATCCCAAATGCGAAGCTTTCTTTCAGACAACAAAGTCAAGTGCACCAGAGTCGGGACTGTGGTATAAGAATATGCCATGTGGTACGAATACTCTTGGCAATATGATGCTAAATTTGTCAAAAAAGGCAGGCTTGTCAAAGGCATACACCAATCATTGTCTGTGTGCCACGTGCAGAACAGTCCTGGACTCCAAAGGCTTTGCTTCTAGGGAGATATGCCAAATATCCAGTCACGCAAACGAGGGAAGCCTTGCTTCTTACGCAGGCATTCTGAGTGATAAAAGAAAACAGAACATGTCTGATACTCTGTCCCATGCACTAGGAATGCATCATGTCAACAAAGCTGCTAGAACGGACAAACCATCCCCAAAGTCAACAGGACCTAGATCCAGACCTCCGTCAACAGTCAGCAGAGCACTAGATGATGTTCTCCCGGTAGATCTAAAGAATCTAGACTATGATGTGGCTCTAGATGAGGTCAACTTTGATTTGGGATTTACATTAACAAACTCCCAAGAAGTCACAGTGCAAGAGGAAACGGAGCTTACCAATGTTCTGGCCCCAACTACAAACACTGTCACTGATCGACCTCATGGCTCAATGATGGCCAACCTTGCATCTAGCTCGACATCCACCACCCACAGCCACACAATGCAGGTTCAGCAAAGTCCCTTTGTACTTAACTGCAATGTGACCATTAACTATTTCACAAAGTAACTGTTAACTCTTAATCTGTATAGACATTGCTTTGTGTTGAGACTTTTAAACGTTTTGATGCCAGTTAACTTTTTGAATTTGAACCATTTGCTTCTTCATTGTTGTTACGTTGACTTTGACGTTTCTTGATCCTTTTGGAAAAGAACATTCTCCAGTGCAGAAGTCCACTGGAACAGTATACCAAATGTTACAATTCATTGATGTCACGTTTGACTTGGAAGTTCCTTATGTTATGATAGAACATTATGATTAATCAGTGAATCATTCAGTGGATCAGTTCTTCAGCAGATCACACAGTTAACGGGATTTTGGTAAGTTATATATATTTGATTTTTTTCCTTACAAAAATGGTATGTATAATAATAATAATATTGACTGGCTTGTTCTTTCGTGGTATATCAGATATATTGCATTCGCTATGATCATATTGCACTCGTCTCCGACTCGTGCAATATGATCATAGCGAATGCAATATATCTGATATACCACTCAAGGCCAGTCAATATTATATAAATGTTTACCTTCATCAAGGTCATCCATGCCACTGTCGCCATCTGAGGAGCTGTCACTATCATTCTGAAATAATAAAAAGAGAGAAAAAAAAAATATGGCATTACGAATAATTAGATTCAAGGCTGTCAAGAAAATGTCTCAGCCCAATACAAAGTTGAATGGGACAAAATAACAAATACAATCTGCATCTTTAAAAAATTGCATAATTAACTTCCACACCACTAAGTCTTTCAATACTAAAAATCAATCTTAGCTATTTAGTGATTATAAAGATGCTAAAATCAATATTTAATAGTATTTAAAGTGACGTTTGTTTGTAGGTGAGTGCATGAATTAGCATAATTATTGCATGGAATTAAATTTCAACTGTTTGTGAGATATCATGATCACAAGAACATGATTTGTCTGGTTGTATGTTTGTTACAACCAGACAAACAAACTACCCCAAAACATAATGCCTCCGTGCCACGTCTTTGAGGAGATATAACAAAGCATCATAATAATGAAACTTGAAAGCCTATTCAATAATCATTAAAATGGTGTCCAATTTGTAATTTTTGTTAAACGATACATTTTGCTGTCGATCCAACCTCATATTCAGACTAATATTCTAGTCTAAATACCATGCTTTCATAATCAATATAAGTGTGAAGTCAGTGGAAAGATAAACAGGTTTTCAACAATACTACATAACACAATTCATAAAAAAAAAACTATATATTATGTCTATGCAACTTGAGGGCAAATAAACTTAAAGCAAGAGATTAAATTTCCAAAATGTAAAACATTTTTTGCCAATTTCTCTACATAATACATCTGACCTTCCCAAATTTCAAGTACATCATGTATACCCCAGTTTCAAATAAAAGATATATCATGAAAAAAAGATATATCATGAAATGATACAATACATTATCTACTATTGGGAGAGATATGATCGATTAAAGGTGCACCTATAAAGTGTCAGATATTGCCCAAAATGACATTTGAGACTTCAAATAAGATAATGTCTGAACGATGTGTGAAAGTTTTATTGAAAAAGAACACTGGTTAAAAAAGCGAAAATATGCGTCAGGTTTTACAACAAATTACTGTATGACGTTTATGACCGTTAATTAACGCTCTTGAGCTGAATGATAGATATTGTCATACTAAAGGGGCATTTGAAAAAATCTAACCCTATTTTATTCTTCTCTTAAAATAAGCTAAACAACAGGGTAGAAGAGAAATGAGGAAGCTCCAAGTAATTTTCGTAGAGTTAGACACTTTACAGCCATCACTTTAAAATTGAGCTTCCGAGCAAAATTTGAGGGTTTAATAAACAAAATGATATGTTTCCTTAGAATTACTTACTTCATCTCCTGAATTAACCTTTTCTTCTGTTTCTGTGCCGTCTGGGTGGACGTGACGTTGGCATATTTGCAATTCCAGTGAACCCTGTCGTAGAGAATACCGCATTCTCATCAAACCCTCTTGGCAACATTTTCATCTTCTGGGGAAGTGATGACTAACAGAAAAGTGTAATGGGAGAAATCAGAAAAATGTAATCAATTTTCTTTCATCAATGTGTTCTTATATTCAATAGCAACTTAAATTCAGCCTGAAAGTATTCCAAGATTATTGCGATGCTGGAAACATACATTTTGACGAACTGTCCGACATGGACTTGAGAGCGCTAGACCAAGTGTCGGGGAGATTTTATGCTGGTGTGAAATCGTGAAATGGTGAGTCATACAGTAAGAAATCTCTACAAGCTTTGAGGTATGGTCTGCAGAGACATAATTGGAATAACATTGTTGGTAAGTAGATCAAACCAACCCCCCCCCCCCCCCCCCCCCCCATCATGCTATCGTTCAGAAAATAGAATCTAACTAGAAATATCACTGAATGTGATGAATACCCCCGCAGTACAGGTTTGTGAGGATAAAAAAAAGATTAAGTGAAGAATCAATGTTGTATGGTGCACTGGTGACAATAATACCCTGTAAAATAAAAGATAAGTACAAATTAAGATTGATTATATAGAAACAAAGGTGTTTTAATGATAGAAATCTGTTAAATTATTAAGGATTGATTCAAAATACGGAGTGGTCTGCGGACTGTAAATAATGTATGTTATAGTAAAATTACATTAACTTTCATGGGACATGAGTGGAAAAATACATAAACAACCTACAAATATTTGAAAACTGTGAAGGTAGTTCACTCCACAAAATTATCATATTTTTGGTGCAAAATGTTCGTTACCATGGCAATGCCTTATCTAACATTCACAAAAAACATGTCTTGCACACCCTTACCTCAAGAACATCAAATGTGCAAAATTTCATCAAAATTGTTCAAAAACTGTGGAAGTAGTTCACTAGACAAGATTTTCATATTTTTGGTACAAAATTTTGGTTACCATGGCAACAGCTTATTTAAAGGTATGGTGACAAGAAAACTGCCTCAAAATTGGGTTTTACTGTATCTAAGGTAGATTTTCATGAAGATTACTAATACAAACATATTTTCCTCGTGGGAAAACCCGGTAAAATAAAAAAATCAACTTGTAAATTCTCTTTCGGAACCCCCGTAAAAAAACTGAGTCCCGGGCGAACAAAAAATGACGTCATCTTTGTGACGTCACCGGCAGGCAATCGCAGTTTAGCTCGGTCATAGACGTACACGCTGAGTACAATACTCACGTTGACACAGAGATATTATTTCCATTTGTTTCAATATTTGCAAACATTTGTTCAGGTTTATATCATGGGACGATATACACTCAGATGTGTAGCTGCATCCTGCTACAATTCATTTCTTAGCAATTCTTAAGCATTTTCAGTAAAACCTCAATTTACAAGCAAAAACGAGTTTGTTTTACAAGCAAGTCATAGGCTCTGCATGTAAACAATGCACATTCCTCCGCGTTGCGGTCTGCAAGTGATGTCATGAATCGGGTGACACGTGCGCACATTTCCGCTCTGCTATAAATGACTTTTTTTAGGAGCATGGAACGCCGATGCGTAATAAAGCAAAACAGTTGCATGAAATTTACCTTTTTTTCCCAACTTAAGGATTTCTTTGAAAAAAAGAGTGTGGTATATCAATAAAGGCACATATTTAAAGCTATAAACCTGAATCAAAGCCGGGATTGCACCCCTCCTTTAAACACTATCGAAACCCAATCTTCGTCGAATCTGCTCGATATTGCTTGAAACGAATACATTTTGCTCTGCAATCTCCACTTTGCTTGTTTCGAAATTTTGTCGAACAAGGAAAAAAGTAGAATCTGAGAAAACAAAATTTGACCCTCAACAATATGCCCCCAAATCGATTTATATGCGCTAAAACGGCCGTTTATGCCATTTTAAGGCAATAGGGAAGCTTTTAAACACTATCGAAAACCAATCTTCGTCGAATCTGCTCGATATTGCTTGAAACGATTACATTTTGCTCTACAATCTCTAATTGGCTCATATCCAAATTTCATCGAACAAGGAAAAAAATCGAATCTGAGAAAACAAAGTTTGACCCTAAACAATATGCCCCCAAATCGATTTATATGCGCTAAAACGGCCGTTTATGCCCCCAACTCGAAATGAACGATTTCTCTCTATCGACCAGTACACACAGTTTAAAACAGTAAGTCTCTGAACTAAAGTTCCGAGATGTGGCGTATACCACGTGAAAGAGGAGATCTTCTTCTTTAATATGATATATCTCACTAGCTGAGAAATTTGTCGAGCGAGAAGAAAATTACATTTGAATCGACCACCCCACCCCCTATGAAGCGCTATATACTTCCATGTGCGAAATGAACGATTTCTCTCTATCGACCAGTACACACAGTTTAAAACAGTAAGTCTCTGAATTAAAGTTCCGAGATATGGCGTATACCACGTGAAAGAGGAGGTCTTCTTCTTTAATATGATATATCTCTGGATCGGCCCGAGCCCTCGGTCGCTTCGCTCCCTCGGGAATCATTTTTTGCTGTAAGCTATGATGTTGGATCATACAAATGTCGCATATGATTTATGCACCAGATTGCACCATTTCAAGTATATAAATGCAAAATCTTCCGCGTGGGAGGGGGATACCCCCTCCCAAACCCTCCCCCTTTGGCTCTGTCCCAGCCCTCGGTCGCTTCGCTCCCTCGGGACTCATTTTTGACTGTAAGCTATGATGTTGGATCATACAAATGTCGCATATGATTTATGCACCAGATTGCACCATTTCAAGTATATAAATGCAAAATCTTCCCCCATGGGAGGAGGATACACCATCCTAACCCTCCCCCTCTGGCTCTGCCCCAGCCCTCGGTCGCTTCGCTCCCTCGGGACTCATTTTTGGCTGTAAGCTAAGATGTTGGATCATACAAATGTGGCATATGGTTTATGTTTTTATGCACCAGATTGCACCATTTCAAGTATATAAATGCAAAATCTTCCCCGTGGGAGGGGGATACCCCCTCCCAAACCCTCCCCCTCTGGCTCTGCCCCAGCCCTCGGTCGCTTCGCTCCCTCGGGACTCATTTTTGGCTGTACGCTATGTTGTTGGATCATGTTTTTATGCACCCGATTGCACAATTTCAAGTATATAAATGCAAAATCTTCCCCATGGGAGGGGGATGCCCCCTCCTAAACCCTCCCCCTCTGGATCTGCCCGAGCCCTCGGTCGCTTCGCTCCCTCGCGTTCGCTCCCTCGCGACTCATTTTGGCTGTAAGCTATGATGTTGGATCATACAAATGTGGCATATGGTTTATGTTTTTATGCACCAGATTGCACCATTCCAAGTATATAAATGCAAAATCTTCCCCGTGGGAGGGGGATACCCCCTCCCAACCCTCCCCCCCCCCCCCCCCCCCCCCTCTGGCTCTGCCCCAGCCCTCGGTCGCTTCGCTCCCTCGGGACTCATTTTTGGCTGTACGCTATGTTGTTGGATCATGTTTTTATGCACCCGATTGCACAATGTCAAGTCCCAAAATGCAAAAACGCAAATTTTTAATATATATATATATATATATAAATGCAAGGAGTAATCATAAATGATTGAGAAGGAAGAATAATAGTAGGCGTAGCTTAATAAGCAATGTTCCTCCTTTTAATCCACCAAATGAAAAAAGGCACTGGTCGAAAAATTGGTCTCCGCCAGGACTCGAACCTGGGTCTCCGGCTTGGAACGCCGATGCCTTAACCACTAGGCCACGGGGACCGTGTGATTAAAGACAGATCCAGTTCAGGTCATTGGCAAGCCAATCTCTCGGCCCTTTGTACTCAAGTATTCATGGGGAAGGAGTTACGAACAATGCAAGCCGCCTTTACTTCAGCTGGATCACAATAGAGTGATTCAAGTATTAGTTAGAACATATATATATAAGCGAGAAGTGAACTAATACATACAGCTTCGGTTTCTTCCAATATATAAATAATTGCAAGGAGTAATCATAAATGATTGAGAAGGAAGAATAATAGTAGGCGTAGCTTAATAAGCAATGTTCCTCCTTTTAATCCACCAAATGAAAAAAGGCACTGGTCGAAAAATTGGTCTCCGCCAGGACTCGAACCTGGGTCTCCGGCTTGGAACGCCGATGCCTTAACCACTAGGCCATTTTGAAATTCAAGATGGCTGCCATTTGAAGTCTTGATATTCTATTCAGGTGACTCGTTGGCCCCCATTATGTGGGTATAGCCACTGAAAATAACTCTCTAGCTGTTTTAGTTGCTCAGATATTGATGAAAACAGGTGCCAGATGGCGGCCATTTTGAAATTCAAGATGGCTGCCATTTGAAGTCTTGATATTCGATTCAGGTGATTCGAATTGGCCCCCATTATGTGGGTATTGCCACTGAAAATAACTCTCTAGCTGTTTTAGTTGCTGAGATATTGATGAAAACAGGTGCCAGATGGCGGCCATTTTGAACTTCAAGATGGCTGCCATTTGAAGTCTTGATATTCGATTCAGGTGATTCGAATTGGCCCCCATTATGTGGGTATTGCCACTGAAAATAACTCTCTAGCTGTTTTAGTTGCTGAGATATTTATGAAAACGGGTGCCAGATGGCGGCCATTTTGAAATTCAAGATGGCGGCCAAGCGTGCACAATTGCTTCCATCAAATTTCTTGAAGAGGAAGGTCTAAACTATCTGTGTGCCAAAATTCATGCTTTTTTCCGGAAGTGCACACTTGGTCTCATATATTGACCTAAGCTAAGAGCATACGAGCGAGATATCGACGATGCGCGCCCCCCATCATAATGCATTGATCATCACGCCACTGTAATCTGCATGCATGCACTGGTACTACCCCGGAGCAAAATGGCGGGGGACATTTCTGGCGACTGTTACTGTGGAGAAATTCTAAATCTACTCGAATTATGTAAGAGAATTGAAGTATTTTGTTACCTATCCTTGTTTTGTATGACGGTTTAAAACTCTTCACTGTCCCATTACATGGTATGGTCTCTAGGTTGATTATACCCTTCTAGGCCGGCCGATTCATTGTTAGCGCACCTGTACTAGTGTACTGTAGTCCCACTCGTTTATATTGCTGTAAGACTTTTAAGTGTAAAGCAAAATATCGCTCTGTATTACTATTATTAGTGTATAGAGTTAGCTTAAGCCTAACTGTATAAATCAGCGCTGTGTGTTACTATCATACCTGTACTTATGTGTAAAATACTTTGTATGTTACACATGGCGCCGCACACTCTACGTGGTATCATTGTTCTTAACTTAAGTTAAAGGTAGTTCAGATTCGTCAAATGAGATGCGCGGCGCCATCTTGCATACGCGTTGCGCACGGTGCGTAATGCACGTTACTCGTTAGCTCAGTGTCATGCGGTGCGCGCAAACTAGCCCAGTTCAAAATGGCGACCCGCTATGTAGCATCCCCACGCTTGATGCCCTTTAAGTTGACCTATCCTGGTATCCAGGCGCCGTGCGTAGTACGGCGCCTGGCATACTGAAGTCAGTGTGTATACCGGAGGGATAACGGCAAACACACTAATAAAAATCAACATTTTCTTTGTTAAAATTATATATCTGGGTTCATACTAACTCAAGTGAACGCTACCGCGGAGCGGTAGCGTTCAAGGTCGGGCTCATAGTGCCCCCGAATTTATGCGCTAATGTGCACAATAAGTGTGCTTAAAATTGTAGATATGATACGGTACTTACCACCGTGTAGATGATACATATGTTATGCAACTATGGGGTGGATCAGAATGATGATTTTTTCGCTCCATTCCGCATCAAAATGAGTGATTTATGCACCTCCTCGACTTCTATCTGTGTTGTATCGCGACTTCTGAACGATCGATGATCGCGCGAACGGTCTCCATTCAAGTACCGCGCCCGCCGAATAGACGGCAGATCTGACTCGCGCGTTTAGTGATCGTACGGTAATCGATCGTTCAGAAGTCGCGATACAACACAGATAGAAGTCGATGATGTGCATAAATCACTCATTTTGATGCGGAATGGAGCGAAAAATCATCATTCTGATCCACCCCATAGTTGCATAACATATGTATCATCTACACGGTGGTAAGTACCGTATCATATCTATAATTTTAAGCACACTTATTGTGCACATTAGCGCATAAATTCGGGGGCACTATGAGCCCGACCTTGAACGCTACCGCTCCGCGGTAGCGTTCACTTGAGTTAGGTTCATACTTACCATGCTTACGAAATATGAAATGCATGGGCTTCAATATTGCAAATGGTGAAATGACTGACGCTAAAAAGAAGGATAACTTACCTCAAATTGATGATTTATTACGGTAGTCCTTGTCGTATTCCTTTGATCGCTGCAATGATGACCCCGAAAACTCGTCGGCAAACTCATCCGGTAAGGTCACTCAATTCGGTCAGTCGATCCGACTATGTACATAGCCACTCATCAGGTGTAGACTTTTTCGTATGTGGCGCAATATAAATGCATACAATACGGCCACATATGATCATGCCACTTTATATTAAAATGACTGACGCTAAAAAGAAGGATAATAAAATGCTCATAAAAATAACTACACAACATCAAAGTCAAAAACTCACCTCATGAACAATGTAAAGCGTTTCCAATCGATTTGTATATTCCCTTGTAAAAATCCTGCAGTAAAAATGTGATATTTTCCGGTCCAAAATATCACATGGCGATTACGAGCATTGAATTAACCACAGTCATCGAAGTGTAGGGCGCGCGATGATAAAAATACGATGTGCCGTTTACGTATATCGAACGTAGAGGGCTTTATCATAGCCAACTACCGAGATCGCTGTAGCGAACTGCTGCGTAATCCGACTAAAGAGACGCCAATACAAACAACACGCGACTGCTGAATCGGATTTTGATACCGGTAGTCCGCATAACGGTACATGTAGCCTTTTGATCAAGTCGCACAATGTTTTTTATAATTATTTGACATCGTAAATTGATTGTAAATCAATAAAATTGGAAGTAGTACACATCTAAATTAGTTTTCTTAGTTTGATAATATTTATAGATTATATTAAATAGCAGCTGACAGCGATTATTTTTGGACAAAACCAATTAAATTGTCAACATATTTGACTTGATGTCTTGAATTTAGCTAACCATATACGATCTATACAAAAGTCATGGAGCCCCGTGTATTACAAGTCATGTGTCTACTGCGACAGATGCCGAGCAGAGGTAAGCACAAAATATCAATTTTACGCTATTTTTGTGGTGCTGTATTTTGATTTCACACATATTCCGCCGTAACAATTCACATTTGTATCACCTTATGACAAATTTGAGCGGATTTATTTTGCAGAAAGTAAGTAACTGCAAGAAACTGTTTTGTCATTCCAATCGTATGGATTGTCATACCGTTATTTCCCACTACAATCAAGGGGCTTACGCAGTAAGCCCCTTGACTTGCAGGGGTGGCCACTCATCACCCCTGCAAGTCAAGGGGCTTACTGCGTAAGCCCCTTGCGTTACTACTGTGTAATACCGATAGGTAATTTTTCACTTGCGAACATTTTTAAAAAGACATCCAAATTTGACATTTAATACCGATTGTTTCGCACCTCATTCTCACACAGTCTTATGTCTATAATGCAAAAGCAAATTTGGTCCATGTTTTAGGTCCCTTCATTATTTTGAAAAAACAGAAAAAACGAACTTTATGCTCACCTCCTCTTCGTCCGCTGTGTAATTCCAACACACCGACCTGTATAATGGCTATGCATACTTCTACTTCTACTTGGGTACTCGACAGGGTCCATCAGTCAGGATGTAGAGTCGAGCACATCTACAAAGTATATGGTCCACTCAGGTGGACCATTTACACGCAATTATGGTAATACACGGGAGATTACTATACTGCCTATTCATACACTGTACCGTTCATCAGTTGAACGTTGTGTGTTAGGATGCATCGGTAATGAAAACAGACAGGAAATAATCCTTTTTTTTCTACATTTTGCAATCTTCAAAACAACAAAGTCGGTAATTATTATCAAAGTATATGACTTAGGGATCACATAAACGAAAGTTTGTTTGCATTTGCTGGTAAATTTAGGGAGAAATCGGCCGACAAAAATTGTTTATGTTTTGGATAGTGCAGCAGGCGGAAGAGGTTGATCTCCACACAATGCTACTGGGCAATTCCAAGCAAACGCCGTGACGGTCAGAGGGTGTTTCTCACAATGAAAGTCCAAATAACTCATAAAATCTAAATATCTAGAACCAACTTTTGATATGCATCTGTAACCACTATCCTACCAATAATTTACAATAGGCAAGAAAACCAAAATTCCCAATAAATTATTAATTATGAATATCAATATCTGCCGTAACACCGTGACGGCAAAAAGACATGGGTTTCTTACATGCTAAGAAACTAAGTAAACTCAGTGAACTACAGGAACATTTTGCACTTTTGTCACATTGATTCTTTGTACTAGACATCAAGCTAGAACATCCAAATAAAAATGTAGAAAAAATCCAATGCTCATAGTAAATATGATATCATAAATGTATCTATGCACTGTAACGCCGTGACTGTAACGCCGTGACCTCTGAATTGTACATGTTATATATATGGGAGATATTAAAGAGATGAATAATATGATATAATTTTAATGTAGTGATCCAGAATCAATAAAGAACTAGATGAATGGGTGATATAACCAAGATGCTATTAAATGATCATCCGCATGACACATATTTGCAGCACAGCGCCCTCTATTGATCAAAAAATCTTTTAGGACATAATTGAAATTCTTATCTATTTCAGAAGTTAGTTAATGGAACCATCAAATATTAAAACCAAAATACATACTTAAACGTAACAATAAAATATGAGACCTTTGACATCTGACCTTTGACCTTGTTTCTCAAAATAACATACAAATGTTTAATTTTTGGTCTGCACAGTGCATATTTGCAAGTGATTTGTTTCATGTAACATGATTTCAGAGTTAGTAAATGTTTGTTTTTGAATTGGTAATTATCCGAGTGACCTTTGACCTGTGCCCCAAACAGTTTCAGAAAATTGTCTTTTACATACAGTACTCTTTCTAACATTGATTCTGGAACTTAATTGTGAGAACAAAAAACAACAACAATATTTTGACCTGTTGACCTATGACCTCCCATGACCCCATTCCCTAATCAGGTCATATACTTCACTGGACCATACCAGTATTATTATCATGTTATCCTTCAAGGATTCTCAAACTATCTTGATAATAATATAATTTTTGCATATTTGTTAGTTATGTGACCTTTGACCTTTGACCTCATGGACCAAAATCATATCCAATAATCCGTACCTCTAAATACATTGATTGTACAAAGTTTGAACGAAATCCATCCAACGATTCTTGAGATATTGCAAAAAAAAGAACACTGATGTACAGATGCACATACAGACAGACGGACATACAACCCATACACATACATGACTCGGGTAACTTTAAGATGGAAACATTATCAACTGACCCTATTCATGTAATTATAGCATGAGCAATGCCCAAGCATACCTACAAAAAATATCTTACACTATTTGATTATGTCTACTGTGTTATGTCAATGGGAATCCAGTAGGTAGCGTCACGGCGTTACACAAAACGTAACGCCGTGACCAAATTGATATTGATTATATTAATAAGTGGTAAAAGATAATGCTGCTATTCAGCATGCATATTATAGCCCTATGGGCTAATACAGAGAAAACAAAAAATTATTTCATTCCCATTCATATTTTTCCAGAAATATTAAAAATATATGTTTTTAGTGTAACGCCGTGACATATTAATGATTGTAAATGAGACAGTCACTGAAGCGGAACGAAGAGCGAAAATGACGAAATTGATATTTATCTGAAAAATTGAAGCAATGATCCTATCAACACTGAAATAAAATTTTATGAAAACTCCTTTTCGCAGTTCTTTTATGCCTTATATTTAATTGAATGTTTTGTGAAAATAACTGAAAATTAATTTATGCTATATATTAACAATAAAATAATAGTTTACAATTTTTTTTTTCAAAAACAAAATACATTTTTGGAAAGTTCAATCTTTTAGCTTTCATTTGATACCAAATTTGTTATGGTACAACGAATTTGAAAAATCAGTGGTTATGTCAATGTTTGCTTGGAATTGCCCTACTGTAATGTACCTATGTGTGGAGTCGAGGGGAACCGGTGAGGTGTCCCATTAATTGCCGATTGAGGCAACTGCTCCCACAAAGGCTCCTAGTGATGTAGAAGCCAATATATTATTGGGGAGCGCATTCCATGCTGTTACAGTTTGTGGGAAGTAGGAGTTCTGGTAAAGCTGATTTCGAGTATGTATGTGCTTGAGCTTATTTGGGTGGTATTGTCTGGTGATGCTTGGGGCCATTGGTGTGAGGAGTTGGTCAGGTGTAATTGCTACCATGCCATTCTGAATTTTGTAGAGGAGGCTAAGGCAGGAGATGTGTCTGCGTCCTTCCAGTGTACTCCATTGAAGTTGTTGAATCATAGCAGACACACTCTCAGAATGGCGGTATTGTTGAAGAACGAATCTTGCTGCTCGCCTCTGTACAGCTTCAATCTTTGAGATGCTCTTCTTTGTAGATGGATTCCAGACTGTTGCACAATATTCCAAGCGAGGTCTAACCAGGGAGAAGAAGGCTTGTTGTCGGATCTTCTGGGAAGAGCGTCGTAGATTCCTATTGATAAGCCCAAGCATTTGGTTGGATTTCGATGCAATTCCATCAATGTGTTTTTGCCAGGATAGGTTGTGAGAAAAGGTAAGACCCAGGTATTTGTAGTTTTGAACTGCTGTAAGTTGAGTATTGCCCAGTAGGTAATTGCCTTCAATGTTGTTTCGGCGGAGTGAGAACCGTAGAAGATGACATTTCTCTGTGTTTAATTTCATCTGCCAGGTAAGAGACCATTGATGAAGGCGGTCAAGGTCCCGCTGAAGCGCATGGTGGTCCGAGATGTCATGAATAGGATTGTATATTGAGACAGAACAAAGTTACGATAATGCGCTTCGAGAATATGACGCAAAATAAATCTGAAACTTCGTTTTCATCATCGCAAAATAAGAGCAGGCAATATCAAAATGATTGCCGATAAAGCGATGTCAAACTAATCTGGAAAATCGTTATCATCTTCGTGAAATAGCGAACAAAGTTACGATAATGCTCTTCGAGAATATGACGCAAAATAAATCTGAAACTTCGTTTTCATCATCGCAAAATAAGAGCAGGCAATATCAAAATGATTGCCGATAAAGCGATGTCAAACTAATCTGGAAAATCGTTATCATCTTCGTGAAATAGCGAACAAAGTTACGATAATGCGCTTCGAGAATATGACGCAAAATAAATCTGAAACTTCGTTTTCATCATCGCAAAATAAGAGCAGGCAATATCAAAATGATTGCCAATAAAGCGATGTCAAACTAATCTGAAATATCGTTATCAACTTCTTGAAATTAGCAAAAAAAGTTAAGATAATGCGCTTCGAGAATATGACGCAAAATAAATCTGAAACTTCGTTTTCATCATCGCAAAATAAGAGCAGGCAATATCAAAACGATTGCCGATAAAGCGATGTCAAACTAATCTGGAAAATCGTTATCATCTTCGTGAAATTAGCGAACAAAGTTACGATAATGCGCTTCGAGAATATGACGCAAAATAAATCTGAAACTTCGTTTTCATCATCGCAAAATAAGAGCAGGAAATATCAAAATGATTGCCAATAAAGCGATGTCAAACTAATCTGGAATATCATTATCATCTTGAAATTAGCGAACAAAGTTACGATAATGCGCTTCGAGAATATGATGCAAAATAAATCTGAAACTTCGTTTTCATCATCGCAAAATAAGAGCAGGCAATATCAAAATGATTGCCGGTAAAGCGATGTCAAAATAATCTAGAAAATCGTTATCATCTTCGTGAAATTAGCAAACAAAGTTACGATAATGCGCTTCGAGAATATGACGCAAAATAAATCTGAAACTTCGTTTTCATCATCGCAAAATAAGAGCAGGCAATATCAAAATGATTGCCGATACAGCGATGTCAAAATAATCTAGAAAATCGTTATCATCTTCGTGAAATTAGCGAACAAAGTTACGATAATGCGCTTCGAGAATATGACGCAAAATAAATCTGAAACTTCGTTTTCATCATCGCAAAATAAGAGCAGGCAATATCAAAATGATTGCCGATAAAGCGATGTCAAACTAATCTGGAAAATCGTTATCATCTTCGTGAAATAGCGAACAAAGTTACGATAATGCTCTTCGAGAATATGACGCAAAATAAATCTGAAACTTCGTTTTCATCATCGCAAAATAAGAGCAGGCAATATCAAAATGATTGCCGATAAAGCGATGTCAAACTAATCTGGAAAATCGTTATCATCTTCGTGAAATTAGCAAAAAAAGTTACGATAATGCGCTTCGAGAATATGACGCAAAATAAATCTGAAACTTCGTTTTCATCATCGCAAAATAAGAGCAGGCAATATCAAAATGATTGCCGATAAAGCGATGTCAAACTAATCTGGAAAATCGTTATCATCTTCGTGAAATAGCGAACAAAGTTACGATAATGCTCTTCGAGAATATGACGCAAAATAAATCTGAAACTTCGTTTTCATCATCGCAAAATAAGAGCAGGCAATATCAAAATGATTGCCGATAAAGCGATGTCAAACTAATCTGGAAAATCGTTATCATCTTCGTGAAATTAGCGAACAAAGTTACGATAATGCGCTTCGAGAATATGACGCAAAATAAATCTGAAACTTCGTTTTTATCATCGCAAAATAAGAGCAGGCAATATCAAAATGATTGCCAATAAAGCGATGTCAAACTAATCTGGAATATCGTTATCATCTTCTTGAAATTAGCAAAAAAAGTTACGATAATGCGCTTCGAGAATATGACGCAAAATAAATCTGAAACTTCGTTTTCATCATCGCAAAATAAGAGCAGGCAATATCAAAACGATTGCCGATAAAGCGATGTCAAACTAATCTGGAAAATCGTTATCATCTTCGTGAAATTAGCGAACAAAGTTACGATAATGCGCTTCGAGAATATGACGCAAAATAAATCTGAAACTTCGTTTTCATCATCGCAAAATAAGAGCAGGAAATATCAAAATGATTGCCAATAAAGCGATGTCAAACTAATCTGGAATATCGTTATCATCATCTTGAAATTAGCGAACAAAGTTACGATAATGCGCTTCGAGAATATGACGCAAAATAAATCTGAAACTTCGTTTTCATCATCGCAAAATAAGAGCAGGCAATATCAAAATGATTGCCAATAAAGCGATGTCAAACTAATCTGGAATATCGTTATCATCATCTTGAAATTAGCGAACAAAGTTACGATAATGCGCTTCGAGAATATGACGCAAAATAAATCTGAAACTTCGTTTTCATCATCGCAAAATAAGAGCAGGCAATATCAAAATGATTGCCAATAAAGCGATGTCAAACTAATCTGGAATATCGTTATCATCATCTTGAAATTAGCGAACAAAGTTACGATAATGCGCTTCGAGAATATGACGCAAAATAAATCTGAAACTTTGTTTTCATCATCGCAAAATAAGAGCAGGCAATATCAAAATGATTGCCGATAAAGCGATGTCAAAATAATCAAGAAAATCGTTATCATCTTCGTGAAATTAGCGAACAAAGTTACGACATGCTGAAAAAACTTTGATATGCCCAAGAGAAAATGATACCCCAAAAAGCCCCCAAATATCTGAAACGGAACTTCATCGAATTGTCGACAAATCCCAATTTAAAAATCAACTTATTCAGCAGATATCGGAAATGTTTTGACGTTGTTTTGGTCCCGTTTTCCACTTACAAAAACTGCGAAAGAAACTGGAATAAGTGTGTCATTCAAACGGGAATATAACTTTTCCAAAACACATGTTTTTTACCGGGTTTTGGCAATCGTCTCTCCAACCCAGAACCCGGCCCGGCCCGGCCCGGCCCGGCCCGGCCCAAAAGCCAAACCCGGCCCTGCCCAGAAGCCAAACCCGGCGGGTTTGACCCGGCAACCCGGCCCAGATCCCAGGCTTACTAAAGGATTTCTTTGAGAAAAAAAGTGTGGTATATCAATATAGGCACATATTCAAAGCTATAAACCTGAATCAAAGCCGGGATTCCACCATACCTTTAAGCTCCCCTTTGTTTCCCCCCCCCTCCCCCCACACACCCCTCCTTCTGTGGCCACTCTGGCCTCCTTTACTATAAGCCCTTTCATCTCACCTCCATTCACATCTTGCCTCCATTCACTATAGAGTACAGAAGCCATGACGTCATGAAAACACTTTTTTTGAATTTTCAAATTTGGACTCCATTTTCAGAAAGAGCATAACAAATAATGTCCAAATACCGAAAATCAAAGGAATAGGTTACGTATTGGCTGAGATATGCCCATCCGAATGAATTTTACTTCAATGGGCAATCAGTGTTATAATGCACTGGTTCCTAAATTTAGGAACCAGTGGCCATATTCATAAAAGCCCGATATAGTCTATCAGGTTATGTAAAGCAGCAATTTTTTTGCTATAATCTTGGAAACACTTTTTAATTTGGTCTAAATACATTACTGATGATAAAAAGTGATGTTTCCATTTTTTATTTTTGGTCCCAGGGTGCATTTTGGCGATTTTAAAGATAATGAGCTAATTTGCATTTTTTTGAAATAAGGTCAGGGGTCATTTTCTATCTAGGAATAGTACAATATTGATAAAAACTAGTATTCTATGGTATTTTGGGGCAAGGATTCCATTTCCGGTGCTCGTTTGTAAGTGCTGTATGGGAAACACTCTGAAATCCAAGATGGCTGCCCCTAATTTGCATATTTATGAATATTATTGATTTTCAGTGGCTACAGCCCCTAATAAGCAATAATTCCGGATTATTATTTGTCAGTTATGTTCTAAGTATGTATTTAAGATATCAAAGATGAGTTGCCATCGTGGCAACCTCTAGTAATGCATATTATTTGCATAATTATGTATTTTACCTAATTTGCATATTCCCCCAAATCGAGTATATTGGGAACCCGGCAAGTAAAAAAGACAAGTAATACCACTTTTCCAAGGTTTTAGGGGGCAACAAATCCATTTATGATACTTATTTACCTGTATCACCTCGGCAACCAACATAAATCCAAAATGGCCGCCTTTGTCATTTTAAAGTAAATATTGCTATTTGCTACTTTAATGGCATTTAATTTATCAAAATATGATTTGTTTACTGAAAGCAAACAACTACATTGTGATTCAAGTATTCTAGTTGCTCATTCCAATAATTAAAAGTCAAAACATTATAATATCAATCTAATATAACCGAAATAATATAGACGTGTATCATAACATGCGTAATTTAGGGAGCAGCCATCTTGGATTTGAGATGGATGCCATGGTGATATAGGTAAATAAGTATCAAAAATGGATCTGCTGCCCCCCAAAACCTTGGAAAATTGGTATTATCTTTTTTACTTGTCGGGATCCCAATATACTCTATTTGGGGGAATATGCAAATTAGTAAAATACATAATTATGCAAATAATATGCATTGCTTAGAGGTTGCCACGATGGCAACTCATCTTTGATATCTTAAGATACATACTTAGAACATAACTGACATATAATAATCCAGAATTATGCTTATTAGGGGCTGTAGCCACTGAAAATCTATAATATTCATAAATATGCAAATTAGGGGTAAGCCATCTTGGATTTCAGAGCGTTTCCCATACAGCACTTACAAAACGAGCACCGGAAATGGAATCCTTGCCCCAAAATACCATAGAATACCAGTTTTTATCAATATTGCACTATTCCTAGATAAAAAAAAATGACCCCTGACCTTATTTCACAAATATGCAAATTAGCTAATTATCTTTAAAATCGCCAACATGCACCCTGGACCAAAAATAAAAAATGGAAACATCACTTTCTCTCATCAGTAATGTATGTAGACCAAATTAAAAACTGTTTCCAAGATTATAGCAAAAAATTTCACACATTTATTTGTACTACATTAGGGGATATACTAATAGCCTATCTGTCAGCTAGGTCTTATCTCCTTGCCAAAATGCCAGTTTGGACGATAACTAGCGGGGAACTCACACAACTCGCTTGGGTGATCACCTTTGTTTTCACAAACCAGTGCACAACACACACGGGTGCATAGTTATGTCTTTAGTAATGTGTGTAGATTTTGCACGCTGTCTATGCCAGCGAAAAAAATACACGGGGGCGGCGGGCGAATTCGCCCCGAAAAAAAAAATTCGCCCCCGAAAAAAAAAAAAAAAAAAAAAAAAAAAAATTTTTTTTTTTCTTTTTTTTTTCTTTTTTTCGGGATTTTTCTGTTTGGATTGTGGGATCAAATGCTTTAAAATGATCACTTACAGCATTATAGCTTATTAGTAGCCCCTGAAATTCGAAAAAGAGCCCGCAAATTTGTAGCCCCCGAAAGTTGGAAAAAGTAGCCCCCGAAAATGGAGCCCCCGAAATAAAAATATTAATTTTTTCGCTGGTCTATGCCCTTACCATATCGACCAATCAACGAGCGTCTAAGCCCTGTAATACAATAGCCATTGAAAATCTTCGTAGCGGGTTGCTATATCGTAATTCAAGAAGCACTGCTAACCATACCGATAACAAGCTAACAACACTGATGATCTAATTTATTCATCGTGGCTGTCATGGTAACATTCCATCTGTTGCAAGTTTGTTTGACATCGCAATAAAAGCGCAGTTTTACTCGAACGTGTGAATGAACGAATTGTTCCTTATTGTTCCAATCATAAAAGCGTCTTATGTGTTCTACAACGTGATGCAGTAAGGGGGGGGGGGGGGTAGTAGAACATAATTGTCTTATCCTGGGGTAAAACAGGGGGGTGGTAACTTGTGTCCAAAACAAAAAGCTTGCTATACTTCCTAAATGTAAGGGTGTTACTGTAGATATGAGCGTGAGTAGAATTTATGTTTTTTTTCGGGGCGGGGGGGTGGGGGGGGGGGGGGGGAGGGATCACGCGTAAGCACATGTTTTCATTGCCACCCCAATGAAGTAAAACCAAATACATCTCCCTCCTCATTACGATCAAGCTCCGCCACGCTTATAATATGGTAGCATGACAAGGGAAACTATTCAATTGAAGTGAAAACAGAAACGAAATTGCATTAAATAGTATTATATATAGATAGATTCATCAAAACAGAATTGAAATCACTTAAAATCAATCCGAACTGCAAAAGTAAGCTAATATGTCACAAAAAGGACAAATAAAGGCAAATTACTCTCCAGATAAAAACATGTAATTTAAGCTGATAAAAGATGTTATTGCTGAAGTACAAGGTTGCTAGGGCAAACACGGAAAAGTATGTTACTTGGGGAACTATTTTGAACTAACATCACGCTATCATAAAAAAATCTCTAATATCCCTTATTCGAATATTCCCTTTGCCATGTTCACGATCGCGCCACACGCATATACACACAAAAACCGGGCAGATTGTTACTTGCTAGCAATTTAGAGGTACATCAGAGTACCTCTAAATTTTTGGTCCAGTGTCGCTAAAATTTGTCCTATCTGGCTTTGGTGAATAAGAAAAAATTAGCTGGGTGTTAGGTCGTCATTCAACTTCACGCCTTTGTTGTAAGTCCAACAAAGCTCTATTCAGAACGTCCCGCATAAATAGATTTCAGTGCATTTAGTCGGCACCGCAGATCTATTGTTGTAATTGTTCGCATTTCGACAATGTCGTGGAATACCAAATGCTTGCGGAATTTAGACAGATGGGTTGTCATGCTAGGCCAGGCCTTGACTACGATAGCGAATTTAGCCTATCGGCCTTTTGTGAATACCAGTTAAGCCTAGCGGACATCGAAATCGTAATTTGATCAACCAACTAGCTTATCGGGGTTTTATGAATATGGCCACAGTGCACTATAACACTGATTGCCCATTGACCAAAACATCATTCAGATGGGCATATCTCGGCCAATACGTAACCTATTCCTTTGATTTTCGGTATTTGGAAATTATTTGTTATGCTCTTTCTGAAAATGAAGTCCAAATTTGAAAATTCTAAAAAAAAATGTTTATGACATCATTTATGACATCACACTTCACCACTCTATTCATGTCCTTAATTACCATCCTGTATGGTACTTCTTTGATCATGCCTCCTATCTTTCTATGACCCACACTCCAACCCCTAGTGCTCCTTGTTACATAACATCCTCTTTGTGTGCATTTCCTCCATTCCCAGCCTACCCTAAATACCGGCGTAATCGCCGCATACTTTTTCCTCGAAAAAAAACTGCAAAGTCAGGGTGCGGCGTGTACGCGTAGATAGTAAAAATGTCACTCTTGACTGGCCTCAAAACAACACATTTCAGCAGGTGTGGGACTATTGGTTGTATTGCAATGTATTGTATTGCGTGATAAAATATTACATAGCCAAATTGTCTACGTTTACCCTGGCCTAGAATGGTTTCTCACCTTTTTTTGCTGATATTTGCGAAATCTGATACGTTTTTAAAGGGGTAGTACAGTTTTGGTAAGGCTGAACTTTAGTAACCAAACCTGGACAGTAACATAATAAACTAATAGTTATAACTCCACCATGCTAGAAAGGTATACAAAATTACAAACGACTAAGTAAAAAGCCCATTATCATTCAAAAATAGCCATTAAAACACAAAAGGGCGCTCTCTAAAAAGGCATTGGTTTTAACTATTTTTCATACAAAATTATGCATGTGATGTTTTATTGAAATCATGATTAAATAGAGAGATCATCAACAACTATTTAAAAAACGCTTTTGACAATTTTTGAAAAAGTACATGCATTTTTAAAATTTTTTGAAAAATTCATCTAATTATTTGGGCCTCAAATAATTATAAGATCATATATATTTATTGATATTTCAGCCGTTTCTGGACCGATTTTGACCAAATAAAGTTTATTCTGCCATTCAAATTGCATGTTGTTTCAAATTCCACACTCAGTTTTTCATTACCTCACAAAAAAATTGTGATGTGCAGCGCCCTCTCTACCAAAACTAAACTACCCCTTTAACTTCAAGGTTACGAAACAAATGCACACTGCCAGCGCCGCGCTCGCCTAGCTGTCATCGATCTAGCTACGTGCGTTATGAATGCATTGCATTTGCACGTATGTACATCACAGTACCTGGTTCTCTGTAGTACAGTGCAGTTCAGTAGGGTTAAATTTCACCCGACGCCGATTTCATGCTAAAATTTGGCACATTTTCCCAGCCGATTTTCTGGTTTCCCGCCGTTATTCCCGCTTTTTTTGTCGCCAGTTTTCCTAGCGCACTTTTCTCCCACATTTTTTTTTTTTCAATTTCAATGCCCAAAGTCGACATGCGGCGTTTACGCGGATGCGGCGATTGCGCCGGTATTTACGGTAGTCTGATTGGTCACTCACAGCCCTTTCATTGTTCCATGTTTCCACCCCCTTCCTCAGTTTCTTAGCATGTGTACCTATTTGTGTATATGTTGTTTCTGTTTGTATTATCGTCACTTTATAGCCTCTGAAGAAGATTCTGCTAGGATCGAAAATTTAGGCCATATATTGACTCTCATTTTATTACCCGGCATTATTATAGTAGATAAGCAGTTTTCAGTGCTCAGTATTTTTGCATCATATATTAATTAGATATATCAAGTTTACATGTACTGTATAATGTCATATGGTTGATAGAAGACCCCTTTCTGTGCTATGAAGTTAATTTGACCATTTCAAAGAAGAATTTGGATAGATTTACATCTAAACATATATTTTCTGTATTTAAATATTCCAAAACAGCAAAGATTTAAACCACAACTCGTCATAGAAGTGTAAAAAAAGGGTAAATGTTAACAATGTGTAACGTCTGAAACACATACAAGAATCAAATGTGAATTTTTTTGCAAGTGTCTTGCTCCAATTTTATATCATGTAAATATGTCCTATCATGTATTGTTTCCATACAATAAGTTTGAACCAACAACAGTAAAAATTGTTTGCCTTACAAAAACTTCAAATTGCAAAATCCAATTTTTAAGGCTATTTTTCACTTTAAAATGACCTAAAAACGAAAATTTTTGTGACAGAAGCCCCAAAAATGGCACACATGATGTCAGAAGCCCGCTTTAATTATTTGTATTATTTGTAATGCCATTTGGAAGAGTAGGATTTTAGTATGGCAATGTGAAAATCTATCATATTTTTCTTTTAAATACACAAAATCCTAAATGTTCATAGATCAATGCTCGAAATTAACTTTTTTTGCTGGTGGCCCGGTCGGGCCAGTAAAATTAGTTTTTTTTAAAATTTGGTGGCCCCAAACCAAAATCTACTGGCCCGAAAAAAATAAGGAAAAACAAAAGTAAAATGTATACAATAACCATCTAGTCATAGTTTCAGGGTACTAGGCAATACTTTTCATTTTTTATTCCCCTTTGTTTCATTGTAAGATGAATTAAATAAACATGAATTAGGATGAATGTGTGTGTGTCATGTCTTTTGTGGTGATGTGGTGTTTTATTGATCAAACAAACATTGGATTCTTCGTAAACAATATTGCAGACAAGTGAGACAACTCACAACACACTGTTCAAACTTCAAACATGATGTTGAATTTACGGGATTCATAACAAATTTTTTTTTTTTTGAGACACCCTGTAATTTTTTTTAGACACTGTGTAGTGCTGTTGGAAAGCTTATACCACTGGTCTAGCATTCATCAACATACACATTTTCTCACATACAAAAATAGTGGTTAGTACAAAAATTGCACATTTCTTGGGTAGTAACAGAGTAGTACTATATGAATATTCATGAGCAGCATATATGAATATTCATGATGCTCATTATATGCAAAATATGCAATATAACTGAAATTACTAACAACAATTGTTAATATGATTTTTTTTTTTTATAACAACTGGTTAAAAAATGAGTACTGCTGCTCAATATTCATTAGCAGCAGTGTTACTTGCTCAATTAACTTGCAACTTTTTAACTAACCAATATTTTGTATGTGAGAAAAGGGTATAACTTGCTGAATGCTACGTTTAAAAGCAAGCTCTTGTCATTCCCTAAACAGGAGTAAACATAACTACAGGGTATTTTAAAAATATATATATATTTTTTTTTTTTTTTTAATTTTTAAAATTTATTATTATTATTTTTTTTGTGGCCCAGTCGGGCCACCAAACATTGAAATATGCGTTTTTTTTACTGGCCCGACAGCATTTTTTGGTGGCCCCGGGCCATCGGGCCTCTGCTAATTTCGAGCGTTGATAGATATTTCACAGAATTGGGGATAGATTAAGCCCAGATATTTATATTTCGCGAAAATATAAGTTGTGACAATGTTAAAAAAACATGTTTGAAGTTAGTTCACTTAATTTCAATTTTGACCATGTTGGTTGACACATTTGGCATCTTTAAAAAACCAGTGCCATATAGTAGAGTAAACGCCCAAATAAAAACCCCTTTTATTACCCCTTCCATTTAACTTTGCTCCCTAGCCACCCACCCCTCCAATGCATTAGTTCATTGAAGGAACTACAGCGTCTAGATCACTGGCGTAAATCTGGTTGGAAAACACAATGCATTGGAGGGGCGAGCATTGTTTGTGAACAATTGCTCGCCCCCCCAATGCATTGTGCTTTCCAAACAAATTTACGCCCATGATCTAGATGGCCTAACTTTTTTTCCGTCGGAAAAATGTCAAAGTGGGGGGTGCGTCTTATACACAGGTATAGCAACAACAACAACAACAACAACAAAAAAAAAATTTTTTTTTTTTTTTGGACACCCTGTTTTTTGTTTAAATCATTTCTTTATTCAGGAAAAGGTAACATATACACCAGGTCCACTGTCGTTCAAGACAGTGTCAGGTAATACAAACAAATACATATACAAAATGATATTACTTACGTCATTATACAAATAAATCAATCGATGGCAATTATGTACAAACTTGTAAGCTATCATCAAACGTTAATAAACTAAGTTTAATACTAAATAATATACAGGAGATTAAGCATTATTTCATACATTAATTTAATTATACTTCTTACTTTTTTCTATTATTCTTCATCAAACGCTCCTATTTTATTATAAACAAATCATAGCAATATTATATAAACAGAAAATAACAAGTTATTCTTATCAAACATTAGTTATTTTAATTCAAATCATATAACTATCACAAATAAAAAAATAAAAAAAAGTAAATTTCATTTCACCTTTTTATATAATTATCTTTTTAATTCCTTTAAATTCTATGTGCATGTTGAATGTATATACACATGGTTTAGGGCATGTTGAATGTGTATACACATGGTTTAGAGCATGACAAAAGCTTGCTGTCAGTTGTAGCATTCAGCAAGATATACCTTTTTCTCACACAAAAAATATTGGTTACAGATGTAAAAATTGAGCAGTAATACTGCTGCTAATGAATATTCATACATTCGTGAGCAGCAGTACTAATTAAATATGCAATTTTCTAACCAGTGGTTATAAATTTTGCTCATAATTAAAAATAGTTGTTAGTAAATTTAGAAAATTGCATTATATTTAGCGAGTATTGGTGCTCATGAATATTCATGAATATGAATATGAATATTTATGAGCACCAGTGTTACTGCTCAATAAATGTGCAATGTGTGTACTAACCACTATTTTTATGTGAGAAAATGATGTTAATGAATGCTACATTCAACATTAAGCTATTGGCATGCCCTAGACCAGTGGTATAAGCATTCCAACAGCACTTCAGGGTCTTTTAAAAAAAAATACAGGGTGTCCAAAAAACAAAAAAAAAGTTTTATACACGGGTGCGTCTTATACACAGAGTTTTACGGTATACGTAATTTTTTCCTCAAGAAAAAGAATTTGGCAGTCATTTCCCATGAAATCAATCAATTTTGGGATAATTAGTAAATATCTAAAATTTTGTCCTGGGAACGCCCCTTTTAAATCGCCAAAATGTGACGTCCTCTAAAGAACGGACTAATGAACTAAAAACTGTAGATGACGTAAGCCAATGAATTGTCAATCACGCTGCCGCTTCTGGACCCTAAATGTGGGTGGGTCGTAAACTGGCTGCTAAGTGAGATTTGGCATCAGAAAATTAGTGTAAAATCACTATTGTGTTCATTTTCATGGAGTTTTTTTCGGTAGACCTATTTTACAAGTCATCAACTATGGAATAAGTGCCAAAGTACGTTGCATTCTTTAGTTCCTTTAAACTAATGTAAATGGTGGACAACCTTTCATACACAGCCACACAAAGTCATATAGCCTCCTGTCCCGGAACAATAAAGTGTATTTATTTTCCTGGAGTTGATCTATGTGTAAAGAATACTAAAGAATATGACCCCCAAAAATGTATATTTCTAGTAGATAGTGGACCAAATGATCAACTAGATAAAATATATAGTAGACCAAATTTATGCAGTAAGTAGACCAAAAGATTGTGTAAACTAAATGGCTGCAGACGACGTGGGCGTTGTTGTAGACTAATAGCTAGTAGACCAATGGTTTGTAGACATATTGGGTAGTAGACTAAATAAATGGTAGACCAAATGGATCGTAAACCACCTGTCTGGTAGACAAAATGATTTGTGGACAAAATGGATTGTAGACCAATTGATTTGTAGACAAAATCGTTGGTAGACTAAATGGAATGTAGACCAAATGCATAGTAGCCAAATGAATAATAGACCCAAGTATATTTTAGACCATTTGCATGATGGACTAAATGATGTTAGACCAAAATAATTGTAGACCAACTGGGTTATAGACCTATTGGAGTGTGGACCAAATGAGTTGTAGACCAAATGACTAGTAGACATGGCATATGGAATCCGCTCATCCCAGTCCTTCTGTGAACCATGAGCGGTCTGCATATATCCTTTTGTAAAGGTATGACAGGCCTCTTCTGCACTTTGCTTTCCTTTGTTGACATTTATTTATTAAAGAAAGTGATGTTTACACACATGTGCACACATAGGAAGGACTTATGTTTTTTTTCTTATACCTAATTTCTTAAGATACTGCTGGCATTATTTTCTGTACTTTTCGGCTTTGACCAGTCCCATGTGACCTCAGAACTCATTACTGTACAATGTCTATGGGTTTATACAAAATATTTAATTTTTAAGCTAAGACTTCTCTATTAGAGTTAGAATTTAAAGCCAGATAACAGTATTGGGAAAGTAACAAGAAACATCTATATTGCCAAACTAATTTATACGGTTTCTCCAATTTCTAAAAGGGGAATACTGCATTCACTAATTTTGTAAATGCTCTTTCTATACATTGAAACACCACCTTATTGTATACTCTGGCTGAAGATTGTAGTTGTAAACAGTGGCGTGGAAAGATAAAGAAAAACATTTAGGGTGTGCCCCCAATCAGTCGGACCACGCTATGCCATTGTTTTAATATGCAATATAAAGCTTGCTCAATCTATCTTTCTTAGTCGTTTTCATTGGGCTTTTTCCGTACCATAAAAACTTGAGTAAGTTTATGTTAAAGTACCTACGCGAAGAATATTACAATGTTGGAAATTATAAATAATAAGAGAACTATGGGCTTAAATATTAGTATTATATAAGTTATAAGTCCCATGTGCTTCAGAGATCCAACTGAACAAGCAATTAGAAAACCCAACTCGGGATCGATACTAAATGCTCTTCGGACCAAAAATACAGGATTGTTCTAGTGACGTAACAAGTGGGGCAGATCAAGTGTTAGCAGACGATGTCTCATTGCAAATGTTCATGGCAGAAGTGAACTCATTTTGTCCTTTTTATGTTTATCGTTACGATGAGTACACATTTGTTTTATGACATTCTGAAGAAAATGTTACGCAGATAGTGGATATATTATTATTTATTCCCGTAGATACAGCTATGGAAAGGTTACAAATTTCAATGAAAAACTCCCATTTGACGTTCATGTCAAACTTGAGCGTGCAGCCTACAAGAATTGCATACAAAACACCGACGTAGCAACATAATAGAAGCTATTTCAATAAACAGTCAACAAAAGATTGTTTAGAGTTCGGCATGCCTGTGAAGTAAATACAATGGGACGGTCTCCATTCAGTAACTTATTACTGTACACAGGGATGCCTCTGAGCAATCGTAGCCTATGTTGAATTTTCATTGATACAGTGTATTGTGCTGCTATGTCCCCTTATTGTGTGCAATTTGTACAGCTTTTCATTCTTAAGTTCGACATGGGCGTCAAGTGTGTGAAATGGGACAGTGTAAATAACTTATTTCATTTAATTTTGTATCCTTGCCATAGCTGTTTCTACGGGAATCAATAATATATTCATGGTCTGAGTTACATTTTCTTCAAAATGTCATAAAACAAATGTGTACTCATGGTAACGATAAAAAACATTAAAAGGACAAAATGAGTGCACTTCTGACATGTACATTTGCAATGAGACATCGTCTGCTAACACTTGTTCTGCCCCACTTGTGACGTAACTAAAACAGAGCTGTATTTTTTATCTGGAGATTTTGTAATTGCTGGTTTGCTTGGATCTCTGAAGCACATGGGACTTATAAACTTATATAATAATAATACTTAAGCTGCTAGCTCTCTAGTGATGTATAATTTAAAGAATGTTATTTTCCTCGCGTAGCTATTTTAACAACTTTTTCAGATTGCGATAATCTGGGCTAAACCTGCATTTTTTATAAAATAATTGTTGTGGGTAGATGCAAATATTGGTGTACTACATGTATTATATCATCATGACTAATGCTATATTTAAAAAAATAGTTCTCAAAATTAACAATTTCAGAATCTTTAACTTTATTTCAGGCACTCACAAGAAGAAAGATTTGCAGAAAGATGAAGTATGGATTATATACAACTATACTCAGGCATATCTTCACAGGTAAATAATTCAAATCATTGGGTAAGACAGTAAAGGGTGTTTAGTGGACTTTGGAGCTGAGATTTGGGATATTAAGCAAATAATTACCGTTGGTGAAGGCGATGGGACAAACTATCAGGACTAACTACGTAGCTATCTTTCCGAAGCGAAGCTGAGGAAAGATAGCGCATACATTCAGATCTCAGAGGAAGTGATAGTTTGCCATCGCCTGAAACCAAAAGGTGATTATTTGCTTTATATTCCACATCGGACTTCTTCTAGATCTAGTAGTCTACTGTTACTGTGTTACTAGGTTTTATCTACTAACCAATAATGTTATTCCATGACAATTCCATAACAGTTCAAATGTCAACGGTAACGCGAAATGTAAACTCCAAAAAAACAGTTCAAAAGTCAACAAACTCGAAAATACAGTCTAGTTATAAATGTTTACATTGCAGTTGGTGAACTGGAATGTTGCGTTCCGGTTCTGGTTCTGGTTTAACTTTTGTACGTAAGATAATTTTAATGCATCATGTCAGTATTCAATCACTCAAATATTTACCATCCCTGTGGGAAGAAAGGGAAATAAAAATGCCATGGTAGTAATATAGCAAGTACTCTATGCACAGTACCACGTTTGTGCCTATATCCGCTGGTACGGGTTGATGGTCCCAACATGGCGCGCGCCCGCAGCCCGAGGCCTCAGTTACCGAACCATAACCGCCTGTCCATTAGTAGAGGTCATGTGCTGACGTAACGGTTCAGCGGGCAGACAAATAAATGGCTGCCTCCTGCGTTCGCTGTGAATAGTGGTGTACCCGATTGAGTTGGCACATATTTCTTCCAAAGCAGAAATCCGAGTAGGGATAATGTTATGAGAAATGTACAAGCATATTACGATGTATAAAGTAGCCTACCTAAGGCCATGAAAAATAAATGGTTGGATTGGCGTAACCCGCCCGGCCCTAAAAATACCGCCGACCCTCAAGGTTTTTTTTTTTTTTTTTGATTAAAAAAAAAAAAAATTTTGCGATATGTGTTATTTGTGTGTTATATGTGTGTTTTTGTGTATTTGCGAATCCTGAAAAAAAAACCCCCAAAAACCCTACCTACCTACCCATATGTTTGGTTGCCCGTTACTCCAATCCAACAATTTATTTGTTTTGGCCTAAGTAGGCTACTGTATACATCGTAATATGCTTGTACATTTCTCATAAACTCTCCGGTAGACAGATTTCTACCAACCTTGAGAAGCCAACTACTGTATAAGCTGTTAATTTCGCAAGGGTTTTATTTTCGTGAATTTCGCGTATCGATATACGTACAAAAGCAGGCATTCCCATGCACTTGGGCGGCCAGGCCCCCGGCAGACATCGACAAGTGGTATGGTAGCTAACGCAAGGACACAAGCATACTGAAGCTCATTTTATCTAGATATAAACTGAACTAGATCTACACAGGCCTAATAATTTGTCTACTTACGTGATTGCATGGAATTTGGAATCAATAAACAAGAAAAATGCGCGCAAAAACAAAGAAAAAATATGCACTAGGGCCGTCATACGAGTTGTATTGATTGCGTAGATACCAGTGCATTTCTTGCATGTACTGTACACAAATGTAGTTCGCTGCTTCGCTTGCATGTGAAGTTCAACTATGTACAGTTGTCCTCAAAATTATTCATACCCCATGGAAAATAACATTCTTTTTTAGATTCTTCCATTTGTAAAAGCTTTTATGTTGGTACTTCCTGTGTATCTTTTGTCTACTTGTTGCTATGCACAAATCCACATATGAGTTGGCTAAACTTCATTTGCATAATAATAGATATGGCCAAAAGTTATATTTTGCTCATGTTCAGAATTATTCATACCCCTGACAATACCTCAACAGAAATGTCCTTTTATGATAGTGCCCATTCGTTTCACTTCCTGCGAATGTGCTAATATTTGTCCTGTTGTCATTTCAAGATGTTTTAATGGATTAAATACCTTTTTTGATGACCAAATGTTAAATAATGATAAAAAATAGCACCTTTCCAGAAGATTAAAAATAGAGGAAAAGCGTTCTGGTCATCCTCAGTTTCTGATCATCATGGCCAAGAAGAAGGAGCTCAGTGATGACCTACGCCAGCGTATTGTGATTGCCCATAGTGAATGAAAGGGTTATAAGGCCATTTAAAAACAGTATGATGTCCCTATGGCAACTGTCCAGAGCAAAATCAACAAGCACAAGAGGTTCAACACTGTTAAATACCTCAGTGGGCGTGGCAGAAAGCGTAAGGTGTCCCCCAAACTTGCCAGGAAAATCTGCCGAGAGGTCAACAACGACCCCCGGATCACAACCAAGGCCCGAATTGAAACGCTGGACCAGGCAGGGACGAAGGTGTCACGGTCCACCATCGAGCGAGTCTTGCACAGAGGAGGTCTCCATGGACGTAGGCCTTGGAAGACGCCGCTGCTCAGGAAGAAACATCTGAAGGCTTGCCTGGCCTTTGCTAGAGGTCATCTGAAGCAAGATCCCAGCTTCTGGTCAACCATCCTGTGGTCTGAAGGGACGAAGTTGGAGTTATTTGGCCATATGGATGTTGAATACGTCTGGAGGAAGTAAGGAGAAGCATACAATTCTCGCTCGCTCGATGGCGGACCATGACACCTTCGTCCCTGCCTGGTCAAGCGTTTCAATTAGGGCCTTGGTTGTGATCCGGGGTTGTTGTTGACCTCTCGGCTGATTTTCTGGATGACCAGAACGCTTTTCCTCTATTTTTACTCTTCTGGAAAGGTGCTATTTTTTATCATTATTTAACATTTGGTCATCAAAATGGTATTTAATCCATTAAAACATCTTGAAATAACTACAGGACAAATATTAGCACATTCACAGGAAGTGAAACGAATGGGCACTATAAAAAAAAGGGAATTTTTGTTGAATTATTGTCAGGGGTATGAATAATTCTGAACATGAGCAAATTATAACTTTTGGCCATATCTATTATTATGCAAATGAAGTTTAGCCAACTCATATGTGGATTTGTGCATAGCAACAAGTAGACAAAAGAAACACAGGAAGTACAAACATAAAAGCTTTTACAAATGAAGAATCTAAAAAAGAATGTTATTTTCCATGGGGTATGAATAATTTTGAGGACAACTGTATATCCTATTAGAAAATAAAACTGTATCGGAGTCATCGCTTTGTTGCACGAACACAGTGATAATTGCTAAGATGTAAACGTATGATGCTAGCTGGCAAGAAATAGCAAAAAATAGCAGCGCTATAGTTGCTAGATTCGCCGAAGTCTGAAGAAGAAACGATCAGCTACCGAGGTCTTCTAATTAGTCCTATTTTTGTTAGAAATTTCATAACCGAGGTAAATCTGAAAAGTGCGTAGTCATATTTCCGTTAGAATGATATTAGAAATACTAGTACTAATATTGATTTACAAATTTGCTGTATTTTAGGAGTGCTCAGTTTTATTAGCATAAAGGCGCTGCATTTTTTACACGATTGTACTGATTTTCAGTCCCGTGGCAAACCCACATAATGCCAAACACAAAATCAACAACTCGCAAAAATGTCTGTTACCCTCTCATTCACGAAAATATATGTACCGTAAAACTCTGTGTATAAGACGCACTCGTGTATAAAACGCACCCCCAACTTTCACAGTTAAAAAAAAAACCCTGAAGTGCTGTTGGAATGCTTATTCCACTGGTCTAGGGCATGACAAAAGCTTAAAGGGACTTAGTAACATTGTCCAAATCCTCAAAATAAAATTGTAATTCTAGCGGTTCCTTTATACCTTGTTGTATTCGTATTAACAATAAAATCATGGGACAGCTTTCGGTTTTTCAAATTTCCCTTTCATTACAAAGATATGTATGATTGAAGTATTTAGATAAGAAAATCTCCGGGCGAGATTTTCATCCCTGTACAAAGTGAATGCAGTGAGTTGGTGAATATCACCCAATATCACTTTGCATTTTCGCTCATTACTTGGCCATACATTGTCCATTTGACCTGAAATTTTCACACAATACCCTGAGGACATATGAGATAACAACAGTATACATTGCATCAACCATTCATCAGTTTTTGCACATCTCAACAAAGTTACTAGATCCCTTTAATGTTGAATGTAGCATTCATCAATCATTTTCTCACATAAAAATAGTGGTTAGTACACAAATTGCACATTTATTTAGCAGTAACACTGGTGCTCATAAATATTCATATTCATATTCATGAATATTCATGAGCACCAATACTCACTAAATATGCAATTTTCTAAATTTACTACTAACTAATTTTAATTTAAGCAAAATGTATAACCACTTGTTAAAAAATTGCATATTTAATTAGTACTGCTGCTCACGAATGTATGAATATTCATTAGCAGCAGTATTACTGCTCAATAAACTTGCAATTTTTACATAATTATGTAACCAATATTTTTTGTGTGAGAAAAAGGTATATTTAGCTGAATGCTACAACTGACTGTAAGTTCTTGTCATACCCTAAACCATGTGTTATACACATTCAACATGACTACAGGGTGTCCCCCCCCCCACTTTGAAAATGTTCCAACGGAAAAAAAGTGCGTCTTATACACAGAGTTTTATGGTACGCAAAAATAGTGGCGCGTACAGTAAATGATTAGATTTTGAGGTCATGGGGTCAAAGACTCATTTTATGTGCAAAAATAGCTCATGCCCATTCTCTCAGCTGAATGCACACTAACAATTGCGCGCGTATTGCTCGTTGTTTGATGCTATGACGGCACAAAGTGCGATTTATCAGACACTGACAAAAATAGACAAAAATGGGAACCTGACATGGTGTCACTCACAGCGCCCTAAAACAAAAACTACACAACCAAAATGACTGTTCCTGGTATCGTTTTTCACTGGAAAAGACACCCTATCCGATGAACATAATCATTTTGTTACTATATTTTGGGAAGTTTCCCGTTCTGTTTTGATTGGGCCACCCTGTATAGCCATTATATCTTCCAAAATGTGTTGCGATTGCGACCAGACCATTACATAGTCGTTTTGATGATAATGTCAGCATAACCACGCCGTTTACGCAACTGGAGGACAATTTGCTTGACATTTTTATAGCCAATATTTCATCCAAAATGTGTAGAATTAAGACCAACAGAAACCCAACAACATTTGTTGACATCGTCCTGATGATAATATAGTCTTTTCGATTGCATGGACGAGGTCGTCTTAGTGAGGTACCACTAGGCACTATGTCACCATCATACGTAAAATGTGTTAATTTGTGATGGATAAATATGGATAAATTTGTGAATTTAGGGTAGTGAGAGACAAGAGAATATGTTAATGTAAAGAAATTATACCATTCCATCACTCTCTGTATGCTGAATAAGAGGCAATTGGGTCCATGCTTGACTACAACACAGTGTTTTGCAAGTCCCTACCATCACAGATTATACCAACAGCAAAACAAGTGTGAACACATTCCAGATTTATGGTACAAACAATGGGTTTGTCAATGTGCATGCGCACTGCGTCAGATAGTGGTCAACCTTTCCAGTCCACTAGTGAACGTGCAAATCGAAAAGTCCCTAATGTCATTGTAACCACGCCTTTGTTTGAAGCAATGAAAGGATAAATGTTTTAAAATGTTCATTATTTCATCCAAAATATATTGTGTTCGAGAGAACAGGGCGTGAACACTTTAGTTCTCAAGCTATTTATCCTCAGATTGCGTCGACCAAATGGTGTGGTTACGCTGATATGTTCTTATCAGGTTTTCTTAAAACGGAAGATATTTGGTTGAAATAATGGCACAAATTTCAAGCCATTAATCATGCGACTTTAATATTAAATTAGTGTGATTAAGCTGATATTAACAGCAGCTTGAGATCAAGAAAATATCTTGTCTAGTTTCTTTAACACACAACATATTTTGGCTGAAATTAACCCTGTAGTGAAACGGTTAAACGACGGTTAACCGACCGGCATCGGCAAAAACGTTATCATTTTCACGATTTTTTTTGTTTTTTTGTTTTTTTTTTCATCCCCATTCTATAGATTCGGTCAGAAAATGGCACGTTGAACCCTGCCAATCTATTGCTAAAGTAAAGGTATTTGACATGTATCACAAATAAACAAAACAAATAAACAAATGGTAGAGGATTAATGAATAGATTAGACCTGGTAGAGCCAAATTTAGAAGAATCATTTGTGATGAGATATCTGAAGGCTTTCATCTTGACAGCGGTTTGTAGACTAACATGGCACTGCCCCTGCTGATTCCAATTGAAAAAATGGACAGATATCGGATGGTACATGTATATCCGAGGGGGGAAATTTATATTTTTATTTAATTTTTTTTTCCGGTTACCCATTCGCATAGCTGCCAACTGTTACGAAAAATTCGTAATTGTTACGAATTTCCCACCCTCTTTACAGAAATTACGAATACTCCTTCTATAATTACGAATTTTGAAAAAAAAAAAAAAAAAAAACTTTTTTTTCTTTCCGTTTTCACGTTTTTAAACGTATAGAGACAACGTTTAAACGTAAATCTCACCAAATCATACCTAGTAATTGTGCAAAAATGATGAAAATAGGGTCATGGACGCGGCCGCAATGGACTCCGCGCTTCATGCTCCAGAGCCCTAAAGCGAGCCCTGGACCCCGGCTAAAGGGACCTTCGCGCTTCGTGATGTGTGGCTTCGCGCACATGATATTCAGTTTTGCTTAAATGTTACTAATTTAAAATTCCAAATGTTGGCAGCTATGCATTCGGTTAACCGGTTTTTGCCGTCGGTTAACCGGTTTTCCAAATAACCGACTTACTACAGGGCTAGCTGAAATAATAGCTAAAATTTCAAGCCAGTTATCCCAATTGCATTATTATTTGTGTGTGATTACGCTGACATAATCACCTGCCCATGTCAACAATGTTTTATGCTCCAGTTTCTCTCAAACACAATACATTCTTGATTGAATAATGATCATTTACACTCCCATATTGTCTAGGATCAGCCATGACAACAATGTTGTTTTATAAAAAAAAAAAAATGTTCAAACAGTTTCATAAATATTTAACATTTCTGGTTTTTATGTTCGTTTAAACGATTTTAAAAATAGCTTTTTTGACTTAAGCAATAGTTTTGATTTGTCTAATGACATCACAGGTAATAATTGATTTGTAATAAATTAACATTAACATTATTTTAGAGTGTGTTATGACGTTTATCACTATTGGTACATAATGCAAAGGAATGCTTGTGGTACATTCAATCTGAAATGTCCATATTTTGTTTCCCTTTTGTAGACCATGTAACTGCGTATTCAAGGAGTACAAGAACTTTGAACAGCTGAACAGCCTAGTTCAGCTTGTCCTTCGTCTAGCCATCAATATCATCTCTTCTTGGCATCTATCAAGGGAGGAAGTTCAGGAGGAAGAATTATCAGAGAAAGAAAGCAATTCAGGAAGGAGGCTACGCAAGCACCACCAACGACCTATTGCTAAGGATGAAAGCAATGACAAGTCACTTGAACAAGTAAAAGATAGATCAAATGTAAAAGACTACAGTCATGAAGCTGGTGGAAAAGACATTGAAGAAAATGATGAAAATGAAGCAATAGTAGGAATAGAGTTTGAACAAGTTGGTGGTGAAAGGACCAAGATAGCGGGAGATAGTGACGAACAAATTACAGATGAAGAGGTTAGAGGTGAGGAAGATGGTGCCAAGAGCAAGGAAGGCGAGAAAATGCAGAAAGCAGAGGATGATGTATGGACATTAGAGGAGAAGGAGAGACTCTTGCATCTTGTTGCAAAAGTGTTTCATATGACTTTCCCATTGTATTCAGCACATAAACAGTACTACCATGGTGTCACAGATGTAAGTATTCAAATTGTACTTGGAAGCCAAGTCGACTTTGGCGCATACCCATTGTCTTTCGAGGCAGAAGGGGCCTTTTGATTTGAAAATGTGTCATATTGAAATGATTGACCTTTAAACTTTGAGTACTTTTTCTTCTTCCTTATACGCCCTGTACAATAAACACATCTTTTGTGCAAGCATATGTAGTTTTAATTGGGATTCTAATTGAGATTAGCATGTAAAAAAAAAAAAGGGCAATAATGAGGCAGACGTTTATAATTAATTGACCAACATGTCCTGCTCCTGTGTGTGTAGAGACTTAAATTTATTTTTGTGATATGCGCTATATAAAAACGGTTTATTATTATTATTATTATGATTAGTACATTCTGAGCTAAAACACTGATAGTTAAAATGGAAATAATGCAGAAAAGTGTTCTTTAACTCTTCCAGGACTAGTCCCGAAAATACTTGGGCAGGAGTCTATGGAGAATGCATGTTCATCTAAATCAGTCCATCCTGAATGTCTAACAGCCCAAAGTTTATGTGAATTATTAATTGCTTTGTATCAATCAGACAGATAAAATTGTGAAATTTAAGGTTAAAAAAGATTACAAGACAAAAATAATAATATATTTATATTGTACAATAACTTAATTTTTGCTTGAAATTATGGCTCCCCCCCCCCCCCCCCCCCCATAAGATCATGGCCTTGAAATGCCTGATCACCGAAGAAATTTGCACACATGTCAAGTAAAGTGTATAAATTACATGGTAATTTCATTTTTTGGGGGAAAAGTTCACTCATTTACAGAACTATGGTAATGTATGCAAATAAGGTAATAACGTTCACTTTTTTGCCAATAAATTTGGAAGAGCCAGCTTATTCCTTGCTAAGCTCCCCGTAACTCCTGTTATAGGACCGTTCCATGAGATCGATACAGCCTATGCCAAGCATGCAGCGTCTGCTGCAAGTCAACTTCCCGCATAACACCCATGACATGTTTTAAGAATTATTCTAATAATTATGCAAGTGACATAATTTCACAGTCACCACTGGCGTACTGGTGGGGGGGGGGGGGGGTGCTCTTGCCCCCCAAATAAAATTTCAATCATGGTTTATATCTAATTCGATATCAGTGATTGAGAAAAGAGTATTTCTTTAGTCAAGATTTTATTTCATGTCAAATCAAATTTCCTTCCAAGTATGCACCAGATTGCGTAATTCCAAGTAAAACTTTGCAAAAGCACCCTTACCGTGCACGGGTGAACACCCACCTACCATCACCCATTCCCCTCTCAGTAATTGTTTCGCTCCCTCAGTAATCGGTCTTGTCTACGTCTGGAATACAAATATACAACGTTCATGTTTTTGTTTTTTTTGGCTTTTGATGCACTGTTCGAAATGTATATATCACTCTCCGAATATTATTTTTGGGGTGCATATTTGTTTTTCTTCGTGAAATAAATATAACATTTTTTTGGTCGGTAGAATCTTGACACACTTACCCACAGTATAGTACAAGTCGTCAATTTCCTTTCTAGGTATGCACCAGATTGCACAGTTTCAAGTCCAAAAACGCAAAAGCTCCCTACCATGGGAGGGGGGACAACCCCCTCCCACACCCTCCCATTGCTCAGTCGCCTCGCTCCTTCGGGCTTGGTCGCTTCGCTCCCTCGCAATATCCGGTGGTGGTGCAGATTTGGTTTAGCCCCCCCCCCCCCCCAAAGTTTTCGCTCATTACGCCACTGACACTCACTGAATGACAGAACTGGATATCTTTATTTAAAATTACTCTGAATTGTGCTGCATGCACTCTATAATCCTCCCGATGAGCGTTTGCTTCAAATATTGATTTAAGTGCATTTTGGTAGATGCGTACTATGGAAAAACCTGTGCCACAGATTGCCGCAGAGCATACATCTCACCCAGTGCGCTCTACATGTACGTACATTTGTAATTCCATATTTCAAAGCAAGGATTCAGTGCAAATGCAGAAATTAAGCAATGAACTTGTGCACTCTAAATCCGCATTATGGAACAACTATTTGATTAGTCCATTGCACATATGTTTTATGCATTGTGAGCAGTGTTACTTCATGCAATAATGTATGCTCATCACATTACATGGATTCAGAGCACATGTGATCATATGCACACATTGCATTATGAATATAGGTATACAAATCTCAAATATGCCTTATCTGGCTATACATCTTAAGGCTGGCATCTAGTGTACTTATATATTTCAATGAATCCCCTTCATCATTTTTGCATTGTTGTCCCTCATTGCATCAACAGGGGACATTAAATTGCTGTAGGGCAATTCCACGCCAAATGAGCCAAAAAAGGACAAATCAAATGAGGATTATTTCTGATCTTGTTATTTTTTCTGGATTATTTTTTCATAAATCATGATCACATAATGATATCTTTCAGTTTACATTATTAAAAAAAATATTGGGCATCTCCTGATAGGAGAAACAGACACCATACATGAACATATACACATGGGACTACACAGTGCCTATTTCTAGATTTTCTTAATTTTTTGCATTCCTTTCTATTATTTTTCTGTTTTAAGGTACCAAATTGGATGATTGGATATCACAAAATTTCATTTTTTTGAGAGCCCTAAAGTATATTTTTAATGAATCAAAAACTCTGTCCTTCCATTACCGAACAATGAAGCAATTAACTTCTTGTAATTCAGCGTTTCTCAACCGGTGGGCCGCGGCCCACTGGTGGGCCGCGAAGCTCTCTCAGGTGGGCCACGAGGTCGGCCAAAATGAAATTTTACAAATTCTGTGGTAGCTAGTCCACGTCCTGGCTGATTTTATTCGATGTGCAATAAGATTTTGCTTCATGTCAAGTCAAATTTCCTTCCCAAGTATGCACCAGATAGCATGATTTCAAGTTAAATATTGCAAAATCCCCCTTACCGTGCACTTCTACACTTCTACACAGAATCGTGAAATTCATTATCTATGGTAATTTATGCAAATTTATTCGAAATCACAAAAAATGCTTCTTCTCCTTCATTTCTCGACCGATTTTGATTTGGTTTGCTTTATCTGGTAGAGCTAACTTTGGTACACTAAACTTCTACACAGAATTTTGAAATTTTTCTCCATTCATTAATTATGGTAATTTTTAATTTTTTAATTTTTTAATTTTTTAATTTTTTTAATTTTTTTAATTTTTTTTTTATTTTTATTTTTTTTGTTTTTGTTTTTGTTTTTTTATTGTTTTTTTTAACTTTTTTTATTTATTTATTTATTTTTTTTTTAATTTTTTTTTTTATTTTTTTTAATTTTAATTAATTAATTTATTATTATTATTATTATTATTATTATTATTATTATTATTTTTTTTTCCCATGTCCCTTCCGGGGCGTCAAATTTATATTTTTTTCACTCTAATTTTTTTAAATTTTATTTTTATGTCCCTTCCAGGGCATCAAATTTTTATTTTTTGACCAGTTGAAAAGTGTACCACATGAAATTTGCGATATTTGATGTTGCGAGATGGCGGATGAGCGCTACGTCATTGACGTTCTGGTTTCATTTTTCCAAATATGTTCTTGTAAGGTGGGCCTCCAAAAATGTGTAGGAGCCAAAGTGGGCCTCGGGTTAAAAAAGGTTGAGAAACGCTGTTGTAATTGATATACCAATAGACATATTTTTTTCAAATAAATGTTGTAATACCCTTTGAACATTAGGAAATGGACTATGAACAAATATAACATGATAGCATTTGAAACTTCACAGAGATTGGATCATAACTAAAGAACTTGAAAATCCATGTCCATTTTGCTGTCCTTCCGTTACCGGCCTCATTAGTGTCCATATCTAATAAACGTAATGTAACCAAAAAAAAAAAAAAAATAGGAAATCAAAGGTGTCCCACCAAGAGTCTCAGAAATGTTATTTACAATGATGAATCATAAGCAGGATCCTGGAATTATTGGATTAAATTTCAAAAATTGTGTCTGAATGTCCTTCCGTTACCGTGGAATTGCCCTTTACCATCTGTATGAACATGAAATTTATTCTATTTAAATTAGATACAAATTTGAGGAAGGATTTATACCAGAGTTGCATCTCCTGAAGACCAACATTTAGAACAATTGTGTGTTGAATCAGTCCAAGGCCTATTAAGTCGAAGGTCAAAGGTTAATGATCTGTCCATTAACAAAATATGTACTCTCAACAACTTTGTACAACTTTGAGAAAGATTATTAAATTTGTACCAGAGGTGCCTCTTTTTAAAGGGATATAGTAACATTGTCAAAATCCACAAAATGTACTTTAATTTTCTAGCAGTTCTTGCATACCTTGTTGTAGTAGCGTGGAACAAGTTTTCTCTTTCTCTTTCTCTTTCATTATAAAGAAATGTGAAGATTATAAATCTCTATATATATTTTGAAGAATTAAAACTCTATAAAGTCAGTGCAATTTAAAGTGAATATCACTTTGCATTTTCGCTAATTACTCAGTCATATGACAATAATTAAAAGTGAAATTTTCACACATCCTTCAGTGGACATATCAGATCACAGAAATGCAAGTTTTATCAACAATTTGCAATTAGTTCACATGTCAACAAAGTTTAACTAGATCCCTTTAATGATTAGGCACGATGTAGATTCAAATGTGAGTTGAGTTGTTCCACGGTTTTAACGATAAACCATTAATGCAATCAGACCAGTATGAAATAGAGAGTTCTGGTTTAGGGTAAGTTTGTCTGTTTGACTGGGCCTTTACCAGTTTTCTTAAAATGTTGATAGTTATATTTGTTTTTTTCAGGAACTGTCACCACAGGAAACAGAAGCACTGGGGAATTATTGTGATACAAATGTAAGTTTTGTCACTTTGAGTGTTTTCTTTGAAGATATGGAAGTGTTGTTTGATTCATAGCCAGCCATTGGCATTTAGTTAATATACAACTCACGAATGGGCTTCTTGTGATAGTCAAATCTATTACCAAGGTGGGCTCAAAATTATTATTACCCGAAGCGTAGCTGAGGGTAATAGTCATTTTGAGCCCACTGAGGTAATAGATTGCCTAGATCACAATCAAGCACATTAGTAAGTTGTTTTATATCACTCATCAATATCACGGGTTGTGTTCACCTTAATAGCAAAATAAGTGAAAAGCTCTTTAATATTTCATAAAACCGCTTGTAAATTTTGATATAAAAATCAATCGACATTGATGAAGCCAGTATGAGCCTCCAGAACCATGGCGCATCTAATACGCTTAAGTCATTGTTTATTTTGCGCATAAAATCACAAAGACGCAAAACTGAGTGCGCACCAACGCGCTGGCAGTTGCGCACATACGCGATGAATGCGTGCTAGCGCTCCCACGGATGTGCTTATTGGCTGTCTTGGCGTTCTTTTTTTATTAAGGGCAATCACGTGACTAGAACGTGTGCGCCATAGAGTACTGCACAAATTTGATCGCGTGTGCATTTTGCTAAAACACATGATCTATGGGACGAGCGCGTAACAAACTTTTAGTGTTAGTTTTTATTAACAAGCCCGGTCACGTGATTGCGTGGGGATTGCGCGTGTTGTCCAAAACTATCATTTGTCAAATTCAATGGTAAAATGATCTTATGAGGGATATAATGGGATCTAGCACCCACAAACTTATTTTTATAATAAATGAAAGATTTTAGTATTGGTAGTTAGACCTGGTACTAATAGCCTTTTTGCTATTTTAATATACGACCAGAAAGGTATTCTGATAAGCTGGATATACAAATTATTTGTAAATACAAGAAAAATAAAAAATAAATGAACGCTGCACTCTTATGTTAACAGTCAATTTGTATGCCTGCGCTAACGAAGTGACCGCAGGCATTGTGTTTTTGGGGTGTCCGTCCGTCCCCTTTTTGTTCTCGCGATATCTCAAGAACCTGTTCGTGGATCATTTTCAAACTTGGTATAAGTGGACATTTTGGGGTGACAGTGATCTGAATAGATTTTTGGGGTCATGAGGTTAAAGGTCAAGGTCAAAGGACTTGATCATGTACATGTAAAAATAGCTTGTAATGGCAAAATCTCAAGAACTGAATGTCAGATTTCAATCAAACTTGGTACCTGTATGTATGATAGGAAGCCAATGTAGCCATCAAATTATGGGGTCATCAGGTCAAAGGTCAATGACACAGGACTTGATATATGCAAAATAGCTTGTAATTGCAAAATTTCAAGAACTGAATGTCGGATTTCAATCAAATTTGGTACCTTGGTTTGAGGGCCAATCATTTTGGGGGTCATGAAGTCAAAGGTCAAGGTCACATGAGTGGTGGCCCCAACAAACTTCCCATAAAAAAGACACATGATGACTAGGTTCATGGGATATGGCACCTTTCACAAAGAAAAATGATACCAAGAACAGTAATTTTGATTGAGTGGTTTTTTATTTATAAAGTAAGACCATTGCAGGTTCCCATTTTTGTCAATTTGTCCAAGTCAGTGCCTGATAAATCACCTTTCGTACCCATCATAGCATCGAGCGATGATCAATATATGCACCATTGTTCATGTCTATTCAACTGTGAAACCAATGTGAACTATGAGAAGGGAGAAGAAGGGGCATAATAGGGAGCGAGTGAAAAGGGGTAACATTGCCGCGTTATTTTTAAATGGCTCCCTGTATGTCCTGTTTTGGAACTCTCTGGTGCGTTTGACAGTATTTTGATATTCTAAATTAAAATTGTAATGGACGGGAAGAGAGGGGGGATTCAGATTTAGTAATGGGGCCAACGAAGTGGCCGGAGGCATTTTGTTTTCAGGTTGTTCGTCCGTTCGTACGTACATGTACGTATGTAACGTACGTACATTTGTCCGTCCGTCCGTATGTACATCCCGTTTTCGTTGTCGCGATATCTCAAGAACCAGTTGACGGATCAATTTCAAACTTGGTATGAGTGTACATATTGGGGGGACAATGATCTGATTAGATTTTTGGGGTCATGAGGTCAGGGGGCGAAATCTCAAGAACTGAAAGTCAGATTTCAATCAAACTTGGTACCTGAATGTATCTTATACCGCTTTCAAGCTGCACTTCACCGATGAAAACAATGGTGAAATCGCTGCTTCCCCTCTGTAACATTCACACTGCAAGGGAACTTTAATCGGCGTGTGCAAGCACCGGCCGGAAGTGAAGAATTATTCCGCAATCGATTGCTACGGTAGCTGCTGGGCGCGCGCTCTGATGAGCATCGATATACACGGTTATTTTTATATCGATGGCCTTGAGCGAAACAATGCGAAAGTTGACATGTGCAAATTCAGTGAAAAAAGAAACAACGTCAGCGATATCGATATCGCGATAAACAAAAATCCACTGTTCTTTCATTACATTTGTTAGTTAAATATACGATATAAGTAAATTTTGAATTTTTTTTTTTACAAAGCTTATTATTCATGCAAAATACAAATAAAACGAATCAATTTATCAAGCCCGCGCCCCGGTCCCAATAGCTAGCTAGATAGCATGCAGCATGTTCACGCAGCGCACATGTGCATTATAATGAACAAGATAACGACCTTTGACCATTTTCATCGGTATTTTCTCCCGAACCAATTCATAGTGCCCGTTTCATCGGAGTGACACCGATAGAAAGAGAATTTCTCCTGCTCTTGAGCAGGAGAATTTAATCGCCTATTTCTCTTCTTTTCATCGCCTATTCTATCGGCTATTTCTCCTCTGTAACATTCATAGTGCCCGTTTCATCGGATGCGTCCGGACGCATCCGATGAAAAGTAGTGCAGCTTTAAAGCGGTATTAGGGAGCCAATGTTGCCATACAATTTTGGGGTCATGAGGTCAAAGGTCAAGGTCACTGGACTCAAAATATATATGCAAAAATAGCTTTAATGGCAATATCTCAAGAACTGAATGTGAGATTTCAATAAAACTCGGTACATGAATGTATCATAAGAGAGCCAATGTAGCCATACAATTTTGGGATCATGAGGTCAAAGGTCAAGGTCACATGACTCATATATAGGCAAAAATAGCTTGTAATTGTACAAACTCAAGAATTGAACGTCAGATTTCAATCTAACTTGGTACCTGGATGTATCTTAGGGAGCCAACGTAGCCATACAATTTGGGGTCATGAAGTCAAAGGTCAAGGTCATAGGACCACATATATGTAAAAATTGCTAGTAAATGTGATATCTCAAGATCTGGTTGATGGATTACTATCAAAATTGAGTTTACAGAATTAATTGAATGAATGTTAATTTGGGCTTGATATAAAAATCGCGTGATAGCGGAGGCATCATTTTTTTGTCAAGCCCACCGTAGGTGGATGGAGACTTACACAAATTTGAATAACTTTCCAACCCTGCATCTGTTTGTAACCAAACTTGATTGGTAGATGCCCTATATCAGACTTTTTGGAGCAATCAATTTGATAATTTGTTAATTCTTATATTAAGTCAAAGCGTTGGTGACAAAGATTTATATTGTAATGAACTGATGTTTCTTATTTATTTATTTATGTAGGATCTAGATGTTAGTCTTCATCTCTTGAGAAACGTGTGCTTCTTCTGTGACAGCAATGGACTGGTTGTTCTACGGCAGTGCTTCCAGAATTCTACCTTACAGACCCTGCAATTCTCATCTGCCCATTCCATGTTTACAGTGGTCACTAATGTAAGATTATTTGTATGCCTCCACAACTGAGTGGCCGGAGGAATTATGTTCAAGTTGCCCATCTGGCCTTACTCGTACCTATATGGATCTTGACGAGTAAATGAACTGATTACATTTTAGGATCATAAGGTCAAAGTTCATGAGTTTAGAGGTCAAAGGTAACAGGTCTTATTGAATATGTGAAATAGTTTATTTTCTTGGTATCTCAAGTATCTTGGTATATAAGATCAAAGGTCATGAGATCAACATTTAAGCAAAGCATGATTAATCAGGACTCTTATGAAACACTTGCTTAACCCTAAAAAGACTGGGCTATTTTTAACCTTAAAAAAACGGGGGGGGGGGGGGGGGGGCTAAAAGGGCCCCCCCTAAGATCTCGGCAACCGAAACTCCGATCGACTCCAAATTTGGCATCGTGATAGATGTCTATGAGCCATGCAATATTGCATAGTTAAATTTTTTGTTCTAATTATAATATGCTAATAAGAGCTAATTAATTATGCGAAAATTGCATTTCTTATGTATTTCTTTGTTTTTTCGACTTATGTTTTTTATTGTTTTTTCAATGGAAATAATTATTGACCATTATTCAACCATTTTTAGCCCAAAATTAAATGATTGCTGTGATTAGAATGAAAAATAATGAAGATTTTGTCTTTTTTAGGAAAAAAATCAATTTCCATAGGATTTGTACACGAATCACAAAATTTAGCGATTTTCGGGCCGACGCTCACTTACAAAAGGTCACGTAACTTTAGAACGGTACACCCGGTAGTCGCCAATTTGGTATCAAAAGTTGCGAAAGACTCTAAGGAAAAAAGTCGTGAAGTGGCACCGTAAAATATTTAAGCGTTGCGAAGTAATCGCGAAATTGGAGGAGGGGGGGGGGCTAAATCAGCCCCCCCAGTCTTTTTAGGGTTAAGCTTTTAACCCCCCCTCCCCCCCACTAGACAATGAATATCAAAAATTGCAGACACAAAACAATCGAGTATAAATCATCCTGATGGGATATTTTTTTGATAAAAATATATTACCAATGAGTAATTTTTTTAGATTCTGGTACATTTATTTTGAAATCGTTCGAACCATTCCTTTAACCCTAATAAGGCCGGGCTATTTGAGGTCTTCAGCAGGCCGGGGGCCATTATGGCCCCCCCCCCCCTAAGATCTCGGCCGCAGAGCGGCCGATCGCCGTAAAATTTTGCAGGCATGATAAGTGAAGTGTATAGAATACAATGGTAATTTTTAAACATTTTGAAAAATTCATTAATTTGCATATTTATGGTAATTTATGCAAATAAGTCATGAAATTCATATTTTTACCCATAAATCATATATTCTTCTTAATTAAACACTGGTTTTCACTACATATATTCATTAGAGCATTTGGAATGATAATACGAAAACAATTATTTGAAGAGCCCGGTTCTTCCTTATGTTTTCTATTGTTTTGTTAATTTCTTATGTATTTCCTTGTTTTTTGAAACTTATGTATTTTATTGTTTTTGTTGTTTATTTTATTTCTAACTATAATTTAACTATTTTGAACTCAAAACCAACATATAACATGTAAACAACACCAAATAACTAATGATACACCTCATTTTACGAAAATTGATATTTCCATATGTTTTGTACACAAATCACGAAATTGAGCGATTTTCGGGCTGACATGCCTATGCATGTCAGCCCGAAAATCGCTCAATTTCGTCACGTGACCTTTTGTCTATACAAAAGGTCACGTGACTTTGTAACGGTAGGTCCGATTTTCGAAATTTGTTTTAAAATGTGCGCAAGACCCGAAAGAAAAGAGCCACCAAGCAGCGGCGCGTCATCGTACAGCGTTTTGGAGCAATAAAAAAAATCGCGGAGGGGGGGGCCATTATGGCCCCCCCCCCCCCCCCGGCCTTATTAGGGTTAAGTTATTGCATGGTTAACCAGGTTCATGAGGTGATGAATTTGCAATAGCATATATATAGGATTTATAAAATATATCTTTAAAAACCTGAATTTTGTGGAAAATATTTTCTAGTATTCTTTTAATTTCTACAAGATATATTGATTTTCAGAAAGCTTAAAGGACCTATAGCGTCTAGATGGCCTAATTTTCACAATTTGGCTCTCTCTATGTAATTTTTCTTGAAGAAAAAGAATTTGGCAGTCATTTCTCATGAAATCAATCAATTTTGGGGTAATTAGTAAATATCTAATTGTCCTGGGAACGCCCCTTTTAAATCGCCAAAATGTAACGTCATCTAAAGTACGGACTAATGAACTAAATCTGTAGATGATGCGTCATGACGCAAGCCAATGAATTGTCAATCACGCTGCCGATTCTGGACCCTAAATGTGGGTGGGGCGTAAACTGGCTGCTAAATGAGATTTGGCATCAGAAAATTAATCTTAAATCACTACTGTGTTTAATTTCATGGATTTTTTTTCGGCAGACCTATTTTAAAAGTCATTAACTATGGAATAAGTGCCAAAGTACGTTGTATTCTTTAGGTCCTTTAAGACGATAAAAACAATTAATTTGGTTCTTTTCACTGTTATTTTTTTCAGTTGAGGATGTGGTTGCATCTCCATGCAATTATGCAGTTTGTAGTGCCTCTGAGAACACATATCATAAGGTAAGATGAGCTTATTTATTGTATCAATGTGTTGTCACATTGGACTTGCGATGTCCAGTGATAGCATGCGATTTTATCAAATGTGCATGTTATAAAGGATACTTATTTACCGCTTTAACCAATTATTTACTTTGGTCAGGGAAGACCAAACTTGCTCCTCACGCTGGAAAGACCACAACAAATGTGTGAACCCAAGAATACCCTTCTGACCCGATGTCAACCATACCCATAACACGTCCTCTTTAACCAGCATACATTTTGTTCACAATTTGTAAATTTGTTCACCTTCAGTCTACATGTGACACCCATAGTACTGCCAAACTCGTTATGCATATTGCTGGTGAGTGTGGGGGATAAGAGTCGACCCCTTTGCTGGTCTAGGTAACAGGGCAGAGCACAGCACCCCCCCCCCCCCTTCAGCTGTTGGTGGGGTTTTAGTTTCCCAATTGGCCAAGAAAAAGGTTTTGCCTGGGAACAGCAAGAAATCTAGTATTAAGTTGGGATTATCCAAACCAAGGTCACTGGCACAGGATTGCAGTTCCAGTCTCCTGTTTGGGAACTGAGGTGACAGTACTGAGATGACTGCTGGTCAGGTACAGGTTACTCCTCAGAATCTTTCCCCAGGAAGTAATCCTGGATTTGTCCAGTACGATACATTGTCTTCCAGAAACGATTTATCTAAGATGTTGAGTGGGTGAAATGTTAGATCAAACAACCGTGTCATTTGAGTTTTATGTGTGAAAAACAAACACAAAATATATTGAAGAAATTGTCTCTTCACTTCACTTTTCAGCCACTAAATTTGTGTCTTAGCTCAGCAAGGAGTGGAGTCATCCTTAAGTTGATGACAAGCACTGGCATAGATCTACAGAAATGTTTTTTGTTCAGGGCGGATGAATAAATAGATAACCCCCCCCCCCCCCCCCTGGAACAAAAGGTATTGATTATTAAAGATCTACGCCAGTGATTAGAAGTCGCTTCATCTATGTCCATTGTCCACAGTATGCTCATGTGGTTCACTTTGCACTGCCCCATCAACTATACTGGGCCCTTTCATAGCTCTCATCAGTGTGCCTAAAGGGCCCGTTACACATTCACGGTGCCAACACGGATGACCACGGATTGCCGGTCCGGGGTACTCCCAGTTGGGTCCAGGATGCTCCGTGTTGCCTCCGGCGTCATTCTTGGGCGCAGGGAAAATTAAACCTGCTTAATTTTCACCGGGAGCTCCGTGTTGAGACCGGCCAAAATTCTATTGTTCAGCTCATCCGTGTTGCTTATCCTATACACCGTGTTCTTACCGTACTTATCCGTGTTGGCACCGTACTTGGACTGTACTGACACCGGCCCTCGATCCGTGTTGGCACTGTGAATGTGTAACGGGCCCATAACCCGATGTGCTTGTTTGGCTTATGCCGTCCACACCATCGCCTGGATGTGTGATGGCTTCTGTTTCACAATGGCTTGCCACATCTTCCTGTCTTGTTTAGGCATATGCAAAAGAAGCATCAAAGTTTGGTGATCAAGTTACATGTAGCTTATGACAACCCCCTCCCCTCCTGTTTTCTGCCATTTCCTGCCATCTCGTTCTCTATAAAAAAAAAACTTGATAAAACAAAATAAGTGCACTGCATTTACACCAATGCAATTAGATAATTTTGTTTAAATTTGTCATGAGGTCAGAAATTGATCATAGTAGCCAGAGGCACATTAATGGACTGTGTGCAGTAGCATTGCCTTAGTATAGTTTTTGGTAGATGATTATTTCACAGAGTCATACGTAAAGTGTTGCTTTTGATTCAGTCTTTTTTCCCTTTAAGTGGCAGTCATGTGTGAACTAAATAGTGATCTTAATATTGGATTGTGATTTTGTGTGACTATACTTCAGGTATTTATGCAAGTTGCCGGACAAGGAGCTGAGAGGGAACAGTGCAAGACACATGGCTGATATGATGTGGAGTGCCATCAAAGAACCAGTCGAGAGCCCTCTTTGTTTTGATCTGGACAGTCTAGAGCTCGCGTTCAAGTTCTTTACTTCCTCTACCCTCACAATGAGGCTAACTGGACTGGGCCAAATCACAGTAAGTTACATTGAAATCCATCCTAAATTCATGACAAACAAATTGAAATTTTCATCAGTGGTGCTTGTGACTATTGGTTTCCATACTGAAGTAGATTCACATAAAGGTTTGTGGTAGCATCATGTAATATTGTTTTCATTAAAACAAAAATATTTGTAAATTTTACATTTAAGATTTGTTAGGATTGGCTTCATGATTCTCAGAAATAAAATGTTCAAACATAGCAATCTTTCTACAAGACAGAAACCTGGCAATGTGTAGATTGATTTGTACATGTACAAAGCACAGTAACAAAACAGTAATTATTTTACCAAGACAATGACAAAGCTGGGCAGTAAAAGTCTTTGTCCCAAATTCTCATCAGTGGTTCAACTTTAGTCCAGGCTTACCGTTAAACCAGGCACAACTGTACCAGACACAAAGTTAGTACATGTAACAGTTGTATATGGCACGAGTTTGGTCCCTTGCTCAAGTTAATCCCTTTTTAACTATTGCGCATGCTCATTGGCCCATTGGATTGATAATTGCGCATGATTGGTTCGAGCTACTTGTCCTTGTCATGTATCAATGGTGTAAATTATACGCAGAAGAATGAGAATGACATTATGGTAAACAAGAAATGAAAGATAGGCCCTCTGTACTGCTGTTTTGTCTTACTTAACGTTTTATCTTATTAATGCTGTTGTCTAAAAAAGGGAAACAGACCAAAATTAGCTTATTTATTTCTAACATGTGAGTTGATACTTTGATGAAACCTATGAGAGGAGGGATGCGCAGCGCGGAGCAAACATCACAGTATAAAATTTGGTGGGAATACAGGTAGACCCCAACAATCGGGGAATGCCTCTTTCACAATACTGCTGATCATGAAATTCAACAATTTCCCTATAAAGAATTTAGTTTCTGCAGTGACGCAGCATGGCAGCAAAAAAATTAAAAATGCTTACATTGTTTCAAATTTTTTTTTTTACTGCCCCTCAAACGCCACTGATTAAGCGGAACAATGGCTATTTGGTAGATAGAAGAGCAAATATCATAGGAGCAAGATTATACCATGAAATATTAATAATAATAATAATGGTGGCTACTTATATAGCACACGTTCCGTCTTTCGATGCTCGCGGCGCATCACTATTATGACCCCGGTCATCGGATACATACTGCACTCGATTCAGCACACAAAGTGCACATTGTCCACTCCCTGGGGAGCATTCCAGCTAGGCAACCTCGTAGGTGCACACAGTGCTGAGTAACTCCTTTCCATCCTTCCGGGTACCCATTTATACACCTGGGTCAAGAGCAGCAAATGTGAATAATTTTCTTGCTGAAGGAAAATCGCGATGGGCATGCCTTGGTTTCGAACTCGGGACCTCACGATTGGAAGGCACGTGCTCTATCAATCTCGCCACACTACGTCCACATATATATTATACATTATATCAAAAGGTCAAATATTACCTTGCCTATTGGATAGTGTCCGCTTGACTCCACCTTGAACCACAACGAGTAATGAGCAAAAATGCAAAGTGATATGCCCTAACTCATTGCATTGACTTTCTACACAATTATGACTATCCAGTGGATAGTTAAAAATCCGAATACTTCTATTGTAAATGTCTTTTTAACAAAAGGGAAATCCAAACATTTTCCACGCCTGTATTGATAATACGGATACAATATGATATGAGAGAACCTCTAGATTTCTCATTAATTTGTGTGGATTTGGACAATGGTACTACATGTAAATAAGGAAGCCACTTTTCTCCTGCATGCAGTTTCAATGCTCTAGTTCTTATGCCTCCGCCAACAAAGTGGCCGGAGGCATTATATTTTCGGGTTGTCCGTCTGTCCGTCTGTCCGTCCTGTTTTCGTTCTCGCGATATCTGAATAACCAGTTGACAGATCAGTTGTCTGTCCGTCCTTCCGTCCGTCCGTCCGTCCTGTTTTCGTTCTTGCGATATCTCAAGAACCAGTCGATGGATCAATTTCAAACTTGGTATGATATGTAAATATTGGGGTGACAATGATCTGATTCGATTTTGGGGGTCAAAGGTCAAGGTCACAGGGTGCAATATATATATGCAAAAATAGCTTGTAATTGTGATACCTCAAGATCTGGTTCATGAATTACCATCAAAATAAGTTTACAGAATTAGTTTGGGCATGTTAATTTGGGCTTGATATAAGAATCGTGTGATAGCGGCTCAGGCATCATTTTCAACTGCGCAGTCGAAGATCCATCTAGTTAAAATTATATGAATTCACATTTTTCTTCTCTGTTATCTTGCAGAATCAAATTCACATGTTCAATGAGGTCTACCACAATGATTCTGTTACTGATGTGGAAAAGTAAGTATAGCACTGAAGAAAATAAGTAGTAAGTAACATTTTGCAAGCCTATTGTTATTTATTTGACAAAAACCTTGTGAAAACAGTAGTGGCTATTTAGATAATGGCCAAAAATTGTGGAACAATAAAATCTTCAGTTGAGAAAAAAAAATCAAATATTTAAGGAATCTAGTTACTTTGCTGACAAGTGCAAAAAGTGATGAGTGATTGATAAAATATTTATTGGAGTGTCTGATATGTCCACAAAGTAATGTCTGAACATTTCACGTTAATTGGATGTTTTTTTGCCGAGAAATGAGCAAAAATGCAAAGTGATATTCACTAACTTAATATTGCACTTACTTTGTACATAGCTTAAATTATCCTGTAGACAGTTTAAAATTTGAAAACTAAAATCGTAAATATTTTTTTAATAAACGAAATGGAAATTTGGAAAACCAAAACCTGTCCAGTGCTTTTATGCTAATATATTTGCTAATATGAATATGACAAGGTATGAGAGCACCACTAAAGTTCCAAGTAAATTTTGAGGATTTGGACAATGTTACTAAATCAATTTTTTGTTGACTGTGCACAGGTAAATTGCTATAGTTCCTTTAAAAATATTTGTTGTAAAATGTTGTTTGCTTCTTGTGTAGAGATCCAGCAACTGAACACCCGGTGGCGTAGCAAAGAGGGGGGGGGGGGGGGGGGGGGGGGGGGTGATATGCCAAAAACAATACAAATCATAAGGGGGCAATTTGTGTTAAAAAGAAGGGAAATACTTCAGGTGTGCCCCACTAATCGTTTGGTCAAACCACGCTGCGCCACTGTGAACACCTTCAGGAAGCATTATTGTTCTCCACGTAAAATTGTAGTTTTAATCTTTGTGAATTAGTGTGTGTTGTGTCTTTATTTCATTAGCATTCAAGAAGAACTATTTCTTTCCTCTTGCAGTATGGGTTCTGATCTCACAAAATGGCTCACTGAGAAGGAAATCGTGGAACACATATTTGGACCCAACATGCACGTTGAGGTAAAACTGATACTATCCAACTTTACAAATTTGTATATATGCACAAAATAACTTGTAGTTGTGATATCTTAAGCAAATTAACTTTTATTTCTGGTTGCCTGGTCGGGCAAGTAAAATCAGTATTTTTCTCATTTTGATGGCCCAAAACAAAAATTTGGTTGCCCAAAATTTTCTTGTACAAACAAAGAAAAAATTAGTCCTCGGTCAGTAATTGATGAATTATGGAAATTTATGTATTTAAAATTACCACCATCATAAAAAATCTGTAAGTTAATAAACAAATACCAACCTAGAATCGAGCAGTTTTATCTTAGAGTCATCAACTGATGAAATTAAGCCCTTTTTCCTGTACGATTCGTTAATTTTGTGTAACTTAAAATCACTAACAGAAAAACCATACATGGGACTGAGGCATAGCTAAACTAAATTGCCAAATCGGGAATTGAAATGACCTACATTTTAGTTATTTTAAAAACTAGTAAACTCTGAAGCAGTCACAAATCCCTACCTTATTCAAATGATTCCTTCTAATAACTTCAAAAATCTTAATAATGATCTAAAAGATGAAATTAATTCCCTTTCTTGACGGTAATTAAGACAACATCGCAAATCACACTGCAGGTAATTTTGCATGTGAATGAATGTACAAAGTTGGCCATGTGTTTTGATAGGTCTTATCATGCACACGCACTCCATCTGTAGATTGGTGATCTACATGTATTGTTTATATTCCATGTGTTGCAAAGAATTCCAGGGGGGTGTGTGGGAAATTCAACAACACGCCTCTGGAAGTTGTTTAAAGGGTACCACCACCCAAAAATAATATTATTATTATAGAAAGGTAACATCTTTAGTATTCCATTCCTTCAACAAGTTCACAAAAATCTTTTTCAGAACAAAAAATATGGTTGGAAAACGCATCACAATTCTCAACCATGCGTTCATGCGGTCTGAATGCGAAGACTATATATGTGTGCATAGCCAGAGCGCTCTGTGCAGAGCGAACGAATCATCCGGGATTCTATTGACGTACGCGTGAATCGCATTGACGCACTCGCAAATGTTTGGCCCGTACGAACCAGGAGATAGCAGTGGTTCCGTAAGTGGTGGGAATTAATTGCTTTGTTAATGAATTACACAACGCTTTGTAAAATGTTGGGTATCTATTTGATATCACAAAAAAGTACCAAAACATATAATAATGTGTTGTCCTTTGCCTGGTGGTCCCCTTTAATTTTACATTTATTTACCATGCAAGAAGTAGATAATTGAAAGGAGAGTGTTCATGGCCTGGTCACATATAGCCGACGCACGGCCAACGCATGGCCAACGCACTGAAAATTCGGGAAAAATGGGAGTGCGTCGTTGTACGCCCAACTCCTGTCATGATTTAGGGGGGAGGCTAGCGAGCTTACAGCGAATGCATAACGTGTTGCTAACGCGCTGTGCGTATACAGGGCGCATACATAGCGCATACAGAGCATGTACATTAAAAACCGCAACGAATGCATCACGTGCTGCTAGCGTGTTGGACGAATGGCCAGCGCCCGGCCAGCGCATGCAGAGCGCATGCACCGCGCATGCACCGCGCGCTCAACGCACAACCCGCGAAAGACAGCGTTCAGTGTGTTGTCATATCAAAGTTAGTGCAGTGCCAAGTGTACAACCTCTTCAAGATGCCACCCAAGAGAATAAACCCACTGTCCATAAGCCCACGAAGAAGACACCATCTGCTCCTGTTATTGGTGGCCGCGGTCGCAGAGGCAAGGGCAGAGGCAAAGAGCTTCCCAGCCTGGACCCTGAGCAGCCCAGCCTGAACCCTGAGCTGCACAGCCTAGACTCTGACTCTGAGCAGCCCAGCCTAAACCCTGAGCCGCCTAGCCTGGACCCTGAGCTGCACAGCTTGGACTCTGCTTTTGCCGTTGAGGATGCTACATCCTTTCCATCATCATCCCGTCAGTGCTCCCCTACTCACTCACATGCTGGGTCAGTAGACAGCCATGTATCGCTGGCTTCGCAGGCATCGTCTGTCGTCAAGATCAAGAAGGGTAAAAAGAAGGACAAAAGGGCCAACAAGCTGTCCGATGACGAGGAGGAATTGATGGTCGCCTTCTTGGAGGAAAATGAAATGATTTGGAGGCCAGACATGAAAAATGCTGCATGGCAGAAACAGGCGGACATCATGTCCAAAGAAGTATCCCATCTGCAAGGGTGGTTCAAGGGAATGAGGGACAACTTCGCGCTCCTGGAAAAGCTGCCCAAGTCCGGATCCGGGCAACGAGATTTTACAGAATATAATTTTAGCCAAATTCGTACTTTTAGCTAAATTTTCGCAAAAGTTTCACCAAATTTTGGGCAAAAGGTCCCCATAATGCTACCATACATGCCATAAGAATGTTTTATTATGACAAATTTGTCATGATAACAAAATATTGCTTTGTGAAACACCCTCGGGAATCAACAAGCATGCAATGATACCATATTGCCGAACTTTTATTATTAGCGTGTTTATCTATAAAAAGGCCTTGCAACATTAAACAAATTCAAACATCCATAACATAATTGGAAGTAGGAGGATGGGTCAAGGGGCATTTTGGATACAAAATAGATACAACAAATAATGGGGAAAATCACCAAAATAAAGGTTAAGTGTGAAAAACTGCACCGTACTCGTCTCAAATCATTTCAAGATTTTTAAAAAGTCCTAATATGATTTGAGTTTTTTTCTTTCCATGTCCATTTTGGAGAAAGGAGGTGGGTGGGTTTTAGCATTTGTTTAACTTTGCAGGGCCCTGAAATGAATGCAATTAATGCAATGAATAAATTTAACACAATACTGGTAGTTCATGTCAAATAACATTAAAATTCATCCATCTTCCGAGGTGGTTCTTCTAGTGATCAGTAGGAACCTATATCATTACCCATGAGGGTCGGATGAGAAGTGATGGGGAGATGGCGTGTAGGGACGCGTTGACTACACGCTATGTACACGCTGCGTACACGCTAGCTATACGCTAGGAACACGCTAGAAGAACGTCGGGTGCGTTAGAGACCCGTTCTGCACTCGTTCAGCTCGCCCTTATTCGCTGCACGTTCGCTGGGCATGCGTTTAAAGCACGCTAGGTGTGCGTTAGGTGTGCGCTAGGCGTTCGCTAGACCTCAGCCGACGAACTCACAACGAGTACACAGCGTGTGCTCCGCGTATGTCTGGCGTTGGTCTAGCGTGCTCTGCGCGTGACTGGCGTCCTTCTGGCGTGTACATCCATGCGTCGAGCTCTGCGCACAGTTTTGAGCATGCACAAAAAATCTCGACGCACAGAGCGAATGACGACGAATGCATAACGTTGGTCCAGCGCGCTCGACGCATGAGTAACGCATGATGACGCACACCTAGCGCACGACGACGCACTGGCCAAAATGGCAATTTTTCAATGCGCTGGCCGTGCGTTGGCCGTGCGTCGGCTATATGTGACCAGGCCTTCAAATGAGGAAACAGCACATAATTGGAGGTATAAATATTAAAGGTTGTCAAACTTGTGATTCATATTCCTAAACCATGTCTTCTTAATATGGTTTAAAGGGATAGTTGATTTTTGGTAAAGAGAGTACAGTTTTGGTCAAACTGAATTTTAGTAACCAAAACCTGCACCATTACATTACAAACTAATAGTTATAACTCCACCATGCCCGAAAGGAATTACAAATTACAAATGACTAAATAAAAAACCTGTTATCGTTAAAAAAGAGCCGTTAAACTCAAGAGTGCGCTCTCTAAAAACTCATTGGTTTCAATCATTTAAAATATTGTGCATGTGATGTTTTGTTGAATCTATCCCTTTAAATAAAAGTTGTTATCAATAGTGATACTGTCAACTTGGTTGACTTCGTGCTGAAAGCCATAGAGAAACACTTTTTGATTAACATCAATGTATGTACTTGTACATGTATGTATTTAGGGGAGACTTTAGACATCTTCATGCATTAAACCAGACTGTAACAGACATAATGCTCAAATACTAATAATGTTTTTTTCTCTTCTGAATTGGTAGCAAATGCTATAAGTTTGCAGTCATGCACAATAATATATTTTTCTAATGCTTCTAATTACCAGATTATCAAACAGTGCCAAGTGATCTTGAACTTCTTAGCAAGCGATGGCGCTCTGACCTTACAGCATCTTGACGCAGTGTGGGCAGCAGCACAGCTCAAACACTCTGGTCGCTATGTGCATGACCTCTTCCCTCATCTCATCAAACATCTTGAGTCACGCACCCTCCTCCACCTCATGCAGCTGGTTACCAAGCTACACCCCTCTGAGCACACAGAACAGGTTAGCTTCTTTCATACATTTGTCTCTATTTTTATATTGATGTAAGTAGATTACTTGAACATATGTACAAAAAACAAAAAGATCTTGCAATAACTGAAGATAATTCAAATTAAGCCTTAGCAAATTACTTTAACTAATGTTTAAACATTGTAAAATGTGAAGTATTCATAGAATCATTTAACCCTTTTAATGCCTCTGCACAGAAGTGGAATTATGGAGGCATATTTTCTAGTTGTTCATCTAACCATCTCGTTGTCCATACTTACATACCGTATTTACCGGTGTAATCGCCGCATACTTTTTCCTCGAAAAAAAACAAGCAAAGTTGGGGTCATGAGGTCAAAGGTCAAAGGTCACACAGCTCATTATATACATGTATGCAAAAATAGCTTGTGATCGCGAACCACTTGACGGATTCTGCCCAAACTTGGTATATCGTCGCTCGTATCTCAAAAAAACAAAATGTTCAGGAGAGCGAAAAAACATTCTTATTTTAACAAATTATGTGCGTAGGCTATGTTATTTGAACTTAATACTATGTTTGATAATCAATTCGATATGAAATGGTTTAAATGCACGAAAAATAATTTGGAAGGCGGGAAATTGAGATACAAGGTTTTCGCACTAAATCCTAAAATGAGATACGAGGTTTTCCCAAAGATGAATTTTGACATTATTTTTTAAGATATGCAACTCATGTGGTTAATAGTTAGATGAATTACACCTTAAACTTGCGTGGTGTTGCATAGAAGTTGTGCTGCCTCATACGCAAGAAGAAAAACCTTAAACTTCACATTCATCAAAAAAGGTAATTTTCACCAAAATTTGAGATACACGGTTTTAACAGCCCAGCGATGATCGTCGCTGGGCTGTTAAAACCTCGTATCTCAAAAAAACAAAATTTTCAGGAGAGCGAAAAAACATTCTTATTTTAACAAATTATGTGCGTAGGCTATGTTATTTGAACTTAAGACTATGTTTGATAATCAATTTGATACGAAATGGTTTAAATGCACGAAAAATAATTTGGAAGGCGGGAAATTGAGTTACGAGGTTTTCGCACTAAATCCTGAAATGAGTAGTACTGAATTAGATAACAGATTAGTGAATTAGGCCAACTCCAATAAAGATGAAAACAGGACATGACTTCGGCCATTCTAATCCCCAGCAATTTCATATTGAAAGGCCTATTGTTTTAGAAAAAATGCATGCTTTTGAAAAATGGTGCCACTAAGAACAATGCAGCAGTAGTAGTGGATTACATAATAGATTTGTGTGTCGGGTAATCTTCAATAAAGATGTTTACTCGTATACAAAATGTACCCACTATGCCAAATAAAACTGAAAGTGCAACTTTTTTTTGGCACTTTGTTTTAGAAAATTCATTTTTTGATGATGAAAATGTAACGCGATTTACCACTCACATTGTGCGTAGGAAAATTGCGCATCCATTACCGTTTGAATTATCAAAATCGGTGAAATACTTTTTGAGATATATGAAAAAATGCTAGGGGGGGAATTACTTGTTGTGAGTAGTGTATATAAAGTATATATATCAAGCCCAAATTAACATACACAGAATTAATTCTGTCAACTCAATTTTGATGGTAATCTGTCTATCAGTTCTTGACATATCACAATTATGAGCTATATATAAGTGACCTTGACCTTTGCCCTCATGACCCCACATTTTATTAATTTATTAGCTCCCCAAAATATATATATAAAACGCGCAATGACGGAGGCATCATATTCGACTGTGCGCAGTCGAAGATCCATCTAGTTTTTATTGCACCAAGATAATATAGGTAAATGTCTTTCAATTCACAAAATATCACAATTTCTTGCTTTTTAAATTGCGATTTATTAGGATTTGTAAAAAAATGTTGAAATTTGCCCTTAAGCCTATTATGTGGCATTAGCCCTGTTTCGGGGTGGTTAGAGCCATTTTTGACAGCATTAACAAGGCATACAACTTGTTGGTAGCAATATTGTTTTGGTATACAAGAGAAATATAGGTGAATGTCTCTTGGTTTCCAAAATACCACAAATTTCAAATTTTCTATTTCACAGACTTCAATCATGTTGGTAGATTCTTCTGAATGATATGTGATAGTTACATAGAAAACAAATGTAAACTCCTTGAAAAATTACTTTCTGTTGTAGGCAATCCTATTCGCTTAAAATATATGTCCAATTCCTTTGGGTTATACAAGCACAAGAATACTTATGAAATGTTGAAGAATTGCACAAATACAATGGCTGACTCTATGAATATCACACCTGTGTGCTAACAGGTGCCAACAGCTAGTGATTAAATGAACAGGAAATAATTCAATTCAAATTAAAAAATCAAATCACAATTTTCCAACCTTGAACAAAGTGAAAAAGTGCATTTTTGGTTTTGTGTTGTTCTCCACCAATAGACACTTTACCTGTCACAAGTGATCACCAAATGTGTATGGGATCATGCGCTGTCTACCCGTGCCATGGTAGCCACTACTGCCCACACCCATAGGCTGCTGCCTTCAGTACAGGTCTCATCTACAAACCAGGACTTCCCCCTCCTCAAGAGCAGTCTGGAGAAAGGAACAGGTATTGTGCCTTCATTGGAACTATTCATGTCATTAGAAAAAATGGCCTTCTGTGTCAGCATATTTTGTGCTGGTAATTCTTTCTGTTTATGTTGGTCTGTCACAATTTCCTACGTGTATGTTATTGAAAAAGTCCCGAGACGTTGTCGAGGGACTTATTTTCTTCACGAAATAGCATTTTAAATCCCGAGGGGAACATTCCAAGATTTTCCCGATAGCAAAGTTAACAACTGTTTTATCATCTGATTGCCATGTAACAGTGCCATGTAATGGCAGCTCATGTACTGTATTTACTAAGTCAGGTGATAAAACTTAATGGGGACCAGTGGCGGATCTACAGGTGGGGGTTTAGGGGGTTTAAACCCCCCCCCCCCCCCCCCTTGGGCTTCCAAGTGAAAATGTGATGTGAAAAACATCACTTACGGGGGTTCAAAATAGCAAAAGAAATCGCCGCTTCGCGGCTCGTGGACGATGCTCTGCATCGTCATTGGGTCAAACCCCCCCCCCCCCCCCTTAGCAAAAAGAAATCACTTACGGAGAGTCAAAATAGCAAAAAATAATCGCCGCTTTGCGGCTCGTAGTCATCGTAGACATCACTTACGGAGAGTCAAAATAGCAAAAAAAAAATCGCCGCTTTGCGGCTCGTAGACGATGCTCCGCATCGTCATTGGGGCAAACCCCCCCCCCCCCCCCCCTTAGCAAAAAGCTAGATCCGCCCCTGGGGACCACCAGGCAAAGAACAACACACCTTTATATGATTTGGTACCATTTGATATTAAATAGACTCGCGAAAGGGCCGCCTTCGGCGGCCTTTCACTTTGTGTGAGCGATATAAGGTGTTGAAAGGACGTAGAGTTGACACAATGGTGGATTGGAAAAACAAAATTAAAGAAGTTGGTGAATGTGATCCTAAACAGAATTATAGCACGTGTGCACACAATACATGTACAATAATAAATGTGTAAGAGTTTGATGTTAAAGTGTATTTTGAAGAGGTTGGTCTATACTAAAAGTAGCGCATTTTGGTGTTTTTTAAAATTCAAATTTGCCTTAAAGACAAATTATTTAAATGAGCCAATCTGATTGAAGGTGGTAACACTACATTCACACAATTGTAAACAATATACAAAAAATAACTACCCCCTAAAGAACTGCTCATAATTTCATAACTCTTAAATGTAGAGACGATGTCATCTTACCACAATATTGGTACATTTGTTATGTACATTTTGTGTGAAAATCAGAGATATTCATCAATGTATGGCTGAATGAACACAGATTAAAGACAAAATGGCCCAATTCAAAAGTCACAAGACATTGTGCGTGCCTGTACATTATTTATTGTACAGTTTTTATTGTATGATTAGTCTATGACAACCTGTACAACAAAATGTGTAGAGGTCTGTAGTGTAGCTAGACAGTCAAGATGAAGGTCAAAGGTCAATTAACGTGACTCTTCATTATTTATAAATTATTTATAGAATTATACCACACAATTTTTTTCCAAATGCCCACTTTGGACTCTGACCACTGTTACTGAATAGCAAAATGGTAATGGCTCATATAATTGTAATTGGGCTAGGATAGGGAGGCTAGCCAATAAATAATGTCTCCAAGTCTTTTAAACACGTCTGACACTGTCAATGACAATGACAATATCATACTCATATTATAATTCTATTGACAATTGTACAATAAATTTTGAATAAGGTACTTACCAGAGTCCAGATGAGCGCAGCTTTAGGAGTAGACCAAACATGCAGAATGATAGCTTGAACCCCCCTCTCTGCAGCAAATAATCAACAAATTGCAATTTGGACATGACTTCTGGTGAATGCGAGAGGCCATCGCTTGTTATTGCATGCATGTATGTTGCAATTGCACGTACGCCGGGGTAAGCGTACTGTGCATGCATATCGCGGCTGGAATATGGCATAGCGCTAGCATGCATGCAATATCCATTGCCATGCCAGAGCCATCCTCTTTCAGGAAATATTTTGAGTTTCTATATTTCATTTCGAGATTTCAAACAACTTATTTTAAAAATCGAAAACCTTTAGAATGATCTGCAGTCAGAACGAATGACACGTGGAATTTTTTCAGCCCGAGGCGTGCAAAACCCTAAAAGTTTTTGAATATCAAAGGATTTCCTTACTCAAATTATAATATAGATGCTCAACACCTTGCAAAGTGCTTTGTCATTCATAAACAATGCAATTAATTACCACCACTTATGGAACTATTATGGTCTCATGGTTCAGTACACGCCAAACGTCTGCAGGTGCGCCAATTCTATTCATGCGTACGTTTGGAGACAATAGAAATACAGACGATGTGTTCATCCTAGACAAAGGGTAGTCTTCTTATACAGACACATAAACACATGTTGTAGTATGTTGATGCGTTTTCCAATTATATAATTTTGCTGGAAACATAATTTGTTCTAAACTTTTTGGTGGAATGGACTCTTTATATATATAATAATATTATTGTTGGGTGGTGGTACCCTTTAAGCTTGATCATATCAGTTTTGTACTTTCCCTTCAAAAACATAATTTTTGGCCTCAGAGAGGTGAAAACTATTACATTTTGTTTTTGCTTGTCAGGTGAAAAACCAGGATAATATACAGGCAAAAGATCCCAGCCCCCTGAAAAATATGTGCCTGTACGCCCATAAGTAAGGCCTTTTGCTTTGGTAATGATTAACTCTGAGGTGCTTGCAGGAGTGTTGCTAAAATAATATTAACCCGTTGCATACGGAACTGGGTGGGCTACGTACCAAGTCTGTTGGGATTTCAGAATCTTGAAGGGAAGGGTTAAAATATAATTGTTCACTGAGGATTTCAGAATCTTGAAGAGAAGGGGTAAAATATAATTGTTCACTCATCCAAAGATTTGAGATATTTAAGAGCATTTCTTTGTATGACCAAATTCACTAAAACATCTCCATGTTCATGGGTTAATCACATTTGGACCGTTAATGAGCTGTAATGAGCTGGGAATCAACAATAGCTCTATGAAGGGCAGATCATGTGGGCAATTCCACGAAAAAAGTGGACATGAACTAAAAAAAAACAATTGGCTCTATTTAAAATCCTATTGATTTTTTCTGGATTATTTTTCCATACAACATGATCCTATGATTATATCTTTCAGTTCACATGATTTTTTTTATTCTCGGGTGTCTCCTTATAGGAGAAACAGAAACCATACATGAAACTCCACACATTATATTGTCCAAATTTTCTGGTATTTTTATTATTTAAGGCACCAAATTTGATGACTGATAATCAAGTACCTTTTCAGATTAAAATTTCAGTCTTTTGAGTGCTCTAAAGTATATTTTTTAATTAATCAAATCCTCCGGACAAACTGTAATGTCCGTGACGCTGAAAAATGTAATGTCCGTGACGCAACGTTTTGTTGTCTAGATCACATATACCTGGCCCGTTTCGCAAAATCCAACTTGGATTCAATTCATCATTGCCTTGTCTATAATTGAATACCTAAATCACCTTTGTGAGGTCTCAGAACTCACAGATTTTTGCAAAGATGTATATGGATGCAAAAAGTCATGTCCAAAAAATGTAATGTCCGTGACGGCGCACATTTTGCAGAATTACTCAGTAACGAATTGGATAAATGTTCGGAAACTTTTTTTGCATACTTAACCAGGCTATTGCTTTGTAGTCAAAATAAAAGTTAGACATTAGGTAGAGGTATGAATTAGTAGTGGCATTGGAAAGTCATGAAAATACTGTCTGTTTTTAATGTCCGTGACGCTGGAGTTGCCCATGTACAAAAACAAAATTCATTTATACCATCTGTGCAACGATTTAGACCTAAGTCTTTAATATATAATGCAATAAATGAGCCTTATCTGCCATTTTATGTGTTAAATATAAAGCCTAAGATCTTATTTCAGCCTGGATTGAGTTGATCAACAATCCCAGGCGGTCATAGACTAGTTAGGATGAATACATGACCGTTATTTATGTACAATCATCACTGGTCATTGCACAATTAAAAACCAGGTTTGAACATGTTAACCCCTTGACTACAGAAACCAGGTGATTTTAGAATCTCATAGGGAACAGGTTAAGAATCCAAGCTGCAATGTAAATATCTGTTGAGATATGGCAGGTGATGCATATCATTGTGCCATCATTATGCGACCATCTTATCCCATGGTATCACATACAGAGCTGCCAAGTAGTAGGGATTTTCCGTATTTAGTACGATTTTTTAATGTACATGTAAATACGGAAGTACGATTTGTAAGAAATAAATATGGGGGGGGGAAAAAAATAGAAAATTTATATAATAATAGTACTGGTCCAAAAATGGCAACAAAATTTACGTTTAACCCTGATAAACTATTTCTTAAAGGGAAAGTTGAGTTTTGGTAGAGAGGGCGCTAGACTACTTAATTGGTTTGTGAGGTAATGAATGAGTGTAAAATTTGAAAGAGCATAATATTTAAACAATAAAATCATCTTTGTTTGATCAAAATCGGTTCAGAAATGGCTGAAATATCCATAAATATAACAATTTGTAATAAACCCGGGGCCCCGGGTTTATTAGAGAATTTTGAACCAGCCGTTAAAAATTCAAAAAAATGCTTCCTCTTTTCAAAAAGTTACAAAATAGGTATTTAAATAGTTGTTGGTTATTTCTCTATCTATTCACTATTTCAACAAAGCATCACATGCACAATATTTTATTCAAAATGGTTGAAACCGATGAGTGTTTAGAGAGCGCCCTCTTACGTTTTAACGGCTCTTTTTGAATGATAACATGATCTTTACTACGTCATTTGTAATTTTGTGTTCCTTTCTAGTTATAACTATTAGTTTGTAATGTAATGATGCAGGTTTTGGTTACTAAAATTCAGTTTCACTAAAACTGTACTCTCCTTACCAGAACTCAACTATCCCTTTAAGATATATGATACATAATTAAAATATATCACAAATAAATAAAACGAAGTCATGAAATTGCTGGTCTGATGGACAGAACCAACTTTTACATGAATGCGCTTGTAAAGGGTATTTTTGCTGCACGATTTGGCTTCGGCAAAAAATTTTTTTTTTGGATAGCCAGTATGATTTGTTTTTCACTAGAGGTTAGCAGCTCTGCACCAATGCATATTTAGTGAATCAAGGTACAGGTGTATAATTCATTTTTCAATTTGAAAACGAACAAAAATAATTGAAAATTGAACCAGAATCCCATTTTAATGCCTCCGCCAACGAAGTGGCCGGAGGCATTATGTTTTCGGGTTGTCCGTCCGTCCTAAGCCTGGGATCCGGGCCGGGTTGCCGGGTCAAACCCGCCGGGTTTGGCTTCCCGGCCGGGCCGGGCCGGGTTCCGGGTTGGAGAGACGATTGCCAAAACCCGGGAAAAAAAATCCGGTAAAAAACATGTGTTTTGGAAAAGTTATATTCCCGTTTGAATGACACACTTATTCCAGTTTCTTTCGCAGTTTTTGTAAGTGGAAAACGGGACCAAAACAACGTCAAAACATTTCCGATATCTGCTAAATAAGTTGATTTTTAAATCGGGATTTGTCGACAATTCGATGAAGTTCCGTTTCAGATATTTGGGGGCTTTTTGGGGTATCATTTTCTCTTGGGCATATCAAAGTTTTTTCAGCATACCATATCGTAACTTTGTTTGCTAATTTTGAGAAGATGATAACGATGTTCCAGATAAGTTTGACATCGTTTTATCAGCAATCATTTTGATATTGCCTGCTCTTATTTTGCGATGATGAAAACGATGTCTCATATTTGTTTTGCGTCATATTCTCGAAGCGCATTATCGTAACTTTGTTCGCTTATTTCAAGAAGATGATAACGATATTCCAGATTAGTTTGACATCGCTTTATCGGCAATCATTTCGATATTGCCTGCTCTTATTTTGTGATGATGAAATCAATGTTTCATATTTATTTTGCGTCATATTCTCGAAGCGCATTATCGTAACTTTGTTCGCTAATTTCAAGAAGATGATAACGATATTCCAGATTAGTTTGACATCGATTTATAGGCAATCATTTTGATATTGCCTGCTCTTATTTTGCGATGATGAAAACGTTACATGAGTCGACATAAATGCCGTGATTTTACCGTTTACGTTATCAAAATGAAGCGAAAACATTACGAATATTAGTCAATAAAAAATTATCATCGTAAGTATGCTTATTTAATAAGTCCGACAGACGATAAATGGGTCGAAATAAATGCCAAAATTATACCGATTGTGTTCTCAAAATAAAGCGAAAACTTATTTCTTCGGACCTCAGTAACTTATAACATGAAATTATCATAATGTTGATGTTTCAGATATTTTAAGCACCATTTTCTTGTAGCGACTCATGTCTAAACGTCTGTTTGAATTATTAGATTTGATTAACTAATATTCGTAAGGTGTTCGCTTCATGTTTAACCCGTAACGTTCATCACAAATATTAATGTTCAACTCTTTATATAAAGAGGAATTCAAGTCCAAGTCACTTGGGCAAACTAAAAATAGTATACTTTACAAAATATACGGCAATGCTATGGGGCGATTTTTTCTTTTAAAAAAGGAATCGTGATTGCATTTTCGTTTCAATATGTCCATAAGTCACCTTTCATGCTATATAAAATTCGAAACACATTACAATGAACTTGATCTTTGAAGCATTATTCAATTATTCTCATAGTCGCAAACATCGCGACTCGCACCTCGTATTAAAACGGGGTACTCGCACATGGCGGCTTAACCGGCTTTCCCTAACGTCCGCATAACTAGTCGGCGGGAAGAAAAAAACAAACATGCTTCGAAGCAGATGCCCCGATTCACACATGCACACGCACACACACAGTAGCCTGATCTGAGGAATGCCATCGATTTATTCAATAATAATCATCACTCTACGCACACGACATACATTTAGTTCTTGGCCACAATCGTCTTTACTTTTCTTCCACCAAATCATATCACCAGAATCAGAATCTTTATTCAAAAATTCAACTTGCATATCCATCATCGTTCCATAATAGCATTGATTATAGCAAAAATATAATTTGCAAACAAACAAAATAAAGATTAATAAGTACGAAATACAACATTGTACGTGGCATGCATTTTTAATTTTTAATTCAATGATTCAAACGGACGATAACTCGGGTCGAAGGAAGTGCTGTGGTTTTACCGATTGCGTCCTAAAAAATTGAGCGAAAACGTTACGAATATTAGTCAATCAAAAACTCGTCGTAATTCTGAAATTTAATAATTCAAACAGACGATAAATAAGTCGAAATAAGTGCCGTGATTTCAGCTATTGCGTCCTCAAAATGAAGCGAAAACGTTACGAATATAAGTCAATCAAAAACTCGTCGTAACTCTGAAATTTAATAATTCAAACAGACGAAAAATGAGTCGAAAAAAGTGCCGTGATTTGTCCTCAAAATGAAGCAAAAACGTTACGAATATAAGTCAATCAAAAACTCGTCGTAATTCTGAAATTTAATAATTAAAACAGACAATAAATAAGTCGAAATAAGTGCCGTGATTTCAACGATTGTGTCCTCAAAATGAAGCGAAAACGTTACGAATATAAGTCAATCAAAAACTCGTTGTAATTCTGAAATTTAATAATTCAAACAGACGATCAATAAGTCGAAATAAGTGCCGTGATTTCAACGATTTTGCGTCCTCAAAATGAAGCGAAAACGTGGCATGCATTTTTAATTTTTAATTCAATGATTCAAACGGACGATAACTCAGTCGAAGGAAGTGCTGTGATTTTACCGATTGCGTCCTAAAAAATTGAGCGAAAACGTTACGAATATTAGTCAATCAAAAACTCGTCGTAATTCTGAAATTTAATAATTCAAACAGACGATAAATAAGTCAAAATAAGTGCCGTGATTTCAACGATTGCGTCCTCAAAATGAAGCGAAAACGTTACGAATATAAGTCAATCAAAAACTCGTCGTAATTCTGAAATTTAATACTTCAAACAGACGATAAATAAGTCGAAATAAGTGCTGTGATTTCAACGATTGCGTCATCAAAATGAAGCGAAAACGTGGCATGCATTTAAAATTTTTAATTCAATGATTCAAACGGACGATAACTCAGTCGAAGGAAGTGCTGTGATTTTACCGATTGCGTCCTAAAAAATTGAGCGAAAACGTTACGAATATTAGTCTTCTTCCGGGCCCCAGGCTTAGTCCGTCCGTACGTACGTCCCGTTTCGTTCTCGCGATATCTCAAGAACCAGTTGACGGATCAATTTCAAACTTGGTATGAGTGTACATATTGGGGTGACAATGATCTGATTTGATTTTGAGGTTCATGAGGTCAAAGGTCAAGGTCACAGGACTCAATATATGTTCAAAAATGCCTTGTTCTCGCGATATCTCTAGAACCGGTTGACAGATCAAATTCAAACTTAGTATGAGTGTATATATTGGGAAGACAATGATCTCATTAGATTTTGGGGTTCATGAGGTCAAAGGTCATGGTCACAGGACTCAATATACATGTATGTGCAAAAATGCCTTGTTCTCGCGATATCTCTAGAACTGGTTGACGGATCAATTTCAAACTTGGTTTGAGTGTACATATTGGGGTGACAATGATCTGAGTAGATTTTGGGGTTCATGAGGTGAAAGGTCAAGGTCGCAGGACTCAATATGTGACCGTACACCACAAAACGACCGTTATGTCGCTGTGGTAGTTTCTCTTTTATTAGCTAAAATAGTCAAATTTTGTTTAAAATTTGAGATTTAAGATTTTGGTATTTCCTGAATAAGCATATCTTAATCTAGCTTCTGTAACATTTTGAGCGTTGGAAATCATGTTTAAATATTACTTTTTCATCCAAAAAATGTGATCTTATTACAGCGCTTTAATGGAAACTGATCTTTTAAATGGCCTGTTTCTCCCTTATTTTAAAAATGCTTCAGCCATAATTCCAAATCGTCGGTGATCATTATGAGAGGGTTTGATTAGTCCTAATATGAAGAATGATATACCATTTTAAAATGATTGACTTCTATTTTAATGTTTTATGAAAAGCAGCAAAATCAGTTTCCCCGACTTATTGGTCGTTTTGTGGTGTAAGGTCACATATATGCGCAAAAAAGCACCCTTCTCGCAATATCTCAAGAACCGTTTGACGGATCAATTTCAAACT